>PISX010013848.1:0-55282 GCA_004024625.1 Mellivora capensis | reverse complement strand
AATATTTTGTTAAGGATTTTTGCCTCTATGTTCATCAAGGATGTTGGCCTATAATTTTCCTTTGGTGTCCTTGCCTGGTTTCAGAATCAGAATAGTACCAGTCTTATAAAATGAGTTTGGGAGAGTTCCCTCCTCTTCTGTTTTGTGAAAGTATTTGAGAAGGACTTGTATTAATTCTTCTTTGAATGTTTGGTAGACATTACAACTAAAGCTGTCTGGTCCTACACTTTTGTTTGTAGGGGGGGAGGTGTTTGATTACTGATTAAACTTCTTACTTAGTAATTTGTCTATTCAGACTTTCCATTTCATCATGATTCAGTCTTGGTAAGCTATGTTTCTAAGAATCTATTCATTTTTTAGGGTATCCAATTTCTTGGCATATAATTGCTCATATTAGTCTCTTATAGCCCTTTGTATTTCCGTGGTATTAGCTGGAACATCTCTTTCGTGTCTGATTTTGTTTGAGTCCTTTCCCTCTTTCTCTTGGTGAATATAGTTATAGGTTTGGCAATTTTATCTTTTCAGAGAAACAGCTCCTAGTTTCACTGATCTTATCTATTGTCTTTTTAGTCTCCATTTCATTTATTTCTGTTCTAATCTTTGTTATTTCCTTCCTTTTATTAGCTTTAGGCTTTGTTTTCTTTTTCTTTTTTTCCTTTTTCTCAGTTCCTTGAAGTGGTAAAGTTAGGTTGTTTATTTGAGACTTTTCTTGTTTCTTATATTTTCTTTTATAATAAAAATAATGAATGTGTTTTCTGTACAGTATAAGAGATTACCATGGGCTGCAGTTGGGGGTAAAATCTGTCTTAGTACTTACTTTTTACCAAAAGGACATAATCAGGAGTTACCAATTAACATGAAAAAGTACTTGATAATAGTTTCCTATTGGTACTATAAAATATTACCACAGATTTAATGGCTTAAAAAAACCCAATTTATTATATCATAGCTTGGAGGTCAGAAGTCCACAAAGAGTCTCATTGGGATAAAATAAAAGTGTTTGAGGGATGCCTAGCTGGCTCAGTCAGTAGAGCATGTGACTCTTGATCTTGGGGTTGTGAGTTTGAACATCATATTGGGTGTTGTGACTTTGAGCCTCACATTTGAGCCTTACATTTTTAAAACTTAAAAAAAAATGTTTGAGGGCTGCATTCTGCCTGGAGGCTCTTGGAAAGAATTCATTTCTTTGTCTTTTTCAGCTTTTAGAGGTCCCCTTAATTTCTTGGTTCTTGGTCCTTTTTTATCTTCAGAACCAACAATGGTTGGTAGAATCTTTTTCATACTACGTTACTTTGACATTGATACTTCTGTGTCCCTCTTTCACTTAAAGGACTCTTGTTATCACATTAGGCCCATACAGATAATCTCAGAAAACATTCCTAAATCAGGATTCTTAATCACATTTTCAAAGTTCCTTTTGCCATTTCAGGTAACATATTTATAGGTTCTAGGTATTAGGATGTGAACATCTTTGTTGGGGGCAATTATTTTGTCTACCATGGTAATATTCAGAATAACCACATTTCTTGACACAACTCCATTTGGGTGGGGGGAGGGATGCACACTTTCTTTTCCTCCCATCTCTCTTTTTGTAAAAAATACAATCAAACTGAATGTTCTAAGAAAATCAGCAATGTCAAATTTGTATTTTACCACCAAAATGACAAGAGAGAAGAAACAGAGGTTATTCTGTGCAAAAAATGTAGCCTTCTTCTTGGCTATGGCAACACCCTTGATGAAAAATTATGCCCTTCATTCATAGTTAATGGAATGCTGAAAATGTGAGGGGACACAGCCATGGGAATTGATGTTACAAGCTTATGCTTGCTTATGCTTTGCTTGATTACCCCAGGAGTTAGATTTGACTGAAGCTGTAGGGGAAATAAATCCCAGGGAGCGGAAAATCTAGATGACAAGACACTTGAAAAACAAATATTGAAGAAGACTTCTTTTAGTCAACAATCAACCTCAACTGCTGTTAATAAAGTACTACTGTAACCTTGAACAATGTGGGTTTAGGGGCTGGATTTCTAATAAACATTTTGCAGACCCGACCACATTAATGTTGGTGATAAATCTTAATGATGATTATAATCTACAAAATTAAGACTTAGTCTTTGCTCTTGATTCACCCTCTACCTACAGCCCCTTGACAACTGTTTATCTTCCAAAACTTAGGAAGGTCACCTCCCCCAGATAGTTTTTTCTCACTGTGATCCAACTTTCATTCTCAAATAGCCGTGACTTTTGCTTTCTTTGGGATTCTGCTAGAAGTACTTTGGTTATGACATTTGTGACTTCCTTCTATAACTGTCTGGCTTCCCATACTTACCCATTAAACTCAGAGGTAAGGATATGTTTGATTCCTTTTCATTAATCTTAAAGGTAACAATGATAGTAATCAAAAGGGAGGTGGATGGGTGGATGGGCTAAATAGGTGATGGGAATTAAAGAGTGCACATTTTGGGGTGAGCATTGGGTGTTGTATGAAAGTACTGAATTCACTACACTGTATACCTGAAACTAATATTATACTGGAACTAACTGGAATTAAAATAAAAACTAAAAAATAAAAGATAACAATGAAACCAGGGATAACTTTATAGTCTGATATGGCTATACTACTTGCTAAAATATTGAAACACAACTGCTTCCCTTAAGTCTTCCGTTGGGACTCTCAACCCAGCAACTAAAGCTCCAGGCAGGAGTTTCTGGGACTTTGCTACAACACAGCCAGAGCCTTTTCTGATCGGTCATTATCCATGCTCTACAATTTTTTTTTTTAAGATTTATTATACAGAGTACAAGTAGGAGGGGAAGAGGGAGAAAAACCCCAGAAGACTCTGAGATGAGCACAGTGCCCGACATGGGGCTTAATCTCACCATCCCCAGATCATGACATGAGGTGAAAACAAGAGTCAGATGCTTATCCAACTGAGCCACCCAGGCACCCTATGCTCTACGGATCCTGACAGCAATTCCGAAACTTCAGGATAGTGCCTGGTATGTAATGGGTGCTCGGTAAGTATTTGTTGAATGAATAAATCTTATCAATATATTTGTACATTAGTAAACCTTACTAAAATTCTTTTTGAAAGGAAAAGAAAGATAAGTGTTGGGAAGGATATGGAGAAAAGGGACCCCTTGTGTGCCACTGGTAAGATAGTAAACTGGTACACACACTAAGAAAAAGAGTATGGAGGATCTTCAAAAAATTAAAAATAGAACTACCCTTTGATCCGGCAATCCCACTTCTGGGTATATATTCAAATGAAATGCAAACAGTTTATCAAAGAGATATACACTTTCCCATGTGTAATGTAGCATTATTCCCACAATAGCCAAGATATGGAAATGACATAAGTGTCTACCAACAGATGAACAGATGAACAGATAAAAAAGATGTTATTATTTATAAATATATATATGCATGTGTATGTATGTGTGTGTGTGTGTGTGTGTGTGTATACTATTCAGCCATTAGAAAAAAGGAATTTTGCCATTTACAACAATAGGAATGGACCTTAAAAACATTATGCCAAGTGAGATAACTCAGAAAGACAAATACTATGTGATATCTCTTACATGTGAAACCTTAAAAACTCAAACTCATAGAAATCAAGACTAGAATGGTAGTTATCAGGAGCTGCAGGAATAGAAGAATAGTTGAGATTTTCTTTAAGGGTACATAGCCACAACTAGCTAATAAATAAGTGCTGGAAACCTAATACTTAGAATAGTGATTGCAGACAACAAATCTGTATTATAACCATTAAACTTGCTAAAAGACTAGATCTTAACTGCCGCCAACATGAGAAGAAGTGATAATTACATGACTAGACCCAGGTATTAGCTAAGGCTACAATATATTATATGCTTTAAACTTATGTAATGTTACAAGTCAAATATACCTCAATTTAAAAAAAAGAAAGGACATTTATTTGTCAGTTATTCAGAGAAGGTCATTGGGTTAAGCCTCTTCCTTCAGCTTGGGTCATGATTTCAGGGTCCTGGGATCAAGGCTCGCATCGGTCTCTCTGCTCGGCAGGGAGCCTGCTTCCCCTCTCTCTCTGCCTGCTGCTCTGCCTACTTGTGATCTATCTCTCTTTCTGTAAAATAGATAATAAATAAAATCTTTAAAAAGATAATTTTACAGATGATACTTTCAACTATTTAGTACTAATAAGAGATGGTTCAGCTCAGGAGAATTTTCACAATGGTTAGATAATTTTATCTCACAAGTGAAGACAGCTTTATATTTTGCAGTCAAATGCTCTACCACTGAGCTATACCCCCAGCTTTATATTTTGAAATGAACATCAACAACAAAGAAATGAAGAAGGATGTTTTTTTTTTAAAGATTTTATTTATTTATTTATTTGACAGAGAGAGAGACAGAGAGCACAAGCAGGCAGAGAGGCAGGCAGAGGCAGAGAGAGAAGCAGGCTCCCCACTGAGCAAGGAGCCCAATGTGGGGCTTGATCCCAGGACCCTGAGATCATGACCCGAGCTGAAGGCAGCGGCCCAACCCACTGAGCCACCCAGGCGCCCCAAGAAGTATGTCTTTTAGAGATGGCTTTTTGATGGACCTGAGTGGAGAACTAAATGAAATAAACATAGAGCTATAAAAGAGAGACATTTCTGAATAAATTCTAAAACAATCTTCAGATAAAATAAGGTAAAAATTCTGGATAAAATGATCCATACAAAAAGACTTGAATTCTTTTCTTAGCAAAAGAATCACAAGTGAAAACAAGCAAAAACAGAGAAGAATGTTTCTTTCATCTTGTAAGACAACATGCCCTTCAACTGAAATAAGATTCCAGCAGAATTTCAAAGACATTTAACAAGTTTCAGAAAGCTCAAGCTACTCTCTCCTTTAGAGTCTCAGTTTTATAACTGTTATATTAATAAAATTAAAGATTTAAGAATGAGGTTACTGTTCATTTTAAAAATGCAGGTTTTCAAAATGAAGTAATAACCACAGAAAATAACTTATTTGAGTCATTGCAAATGAATATGATATGGTATTGGTCAGGGCATAAAAACCTTAAAGGAAACTTTGCTCTGTAAATTTGAATTCACTTACTTTCATGAGCCCTCATTCTCAAACCATGGAGAATAGTTATATTGTACAGGTCAACATCAAACCACAGAAAAACTAACAAAAAATAGAACTGACAGTGTGTCCAATCTCTTAAGGGAGAAGGACTTTCTAAGCTTTGAAGTACTGGGGAAAAAAGTACAAAGGAAAAGATGAATATTAGAAAAATAATAAATAAACACATGTTGCCAGCTAGAAACATAAATATGAAAAAAGCAAATAATCATTTTGCAACAAATGCAATAAGGAAATAAGTGTTCAACATTAAAAAGAAAAAACTTATACAAGTTACTAAGAAAAGCTCTAAGACCTAATAAATAAATTGTCTAGGAACATGGTATTATTTTGTTAGAACTACCATAACAAATTACCAACTGGAAGGTTTTAACCAAGAGAACTTTATTTTCCCACAGGGAAGATAGAAAATGCTGGCAAGTTTGGTTCCTCTCACCTCCGTTCAGATGGCCACTCTCTCACTATGTCCTCATATGGTTATTTCTTGGTCTTTGTGTTGTTGGTGTCCTAATCTCCTCTTAGGGACACCAGTCATATTGAATTAGATCCATCCATATGACCTCATTTTACCCTAATATTAAGGACCCTGTCTTCAAATGCAGTCACATCCTGAGATATTGGTGGTTAGGACATAAACACAGGAATTTGGGCAGACATAATCCAGCTCATAGCAGAGATAACAAAAAAAAAAAAAAAAAAAGAACACGATCTTAAAAAGTACATTAAAATGTTATCTGTGCTAATAATTAAAGGAATGTTAATTAAAAGTAAAATATGATTGCATTTTTAAATTTATCAAACTATTGATGATCAAAAATCATTTTAATGCTGGCAAGGATTCAGTTCCATGTGTGAAATGAATTCTACTGACAGCAGTGTAAACTGGCAAACATTTTGGTAGGTAAACTTGCAATACACTCAGGATTATAAAAAACCATAAACTCTCAATATAGATCAACATAATCAAGAAAATGATAATAAAAACTTATCTAGATATCAGGGTATTAGTTTCTGGGGAGAGATCTTTACTGAAATATTATGCATCCAGGTATTATTTATAATGCCAAAAATACTTGGAACAACTTAAATGCCCACAATGGGGAAACTTATTCTATACTTGATGAGCTGTTATGCAGGCACAGAAATGGTATTTAAGCATTTCTTTTTTTAAAATATTTTATTTATTTGACAGAGAGAGATCACAAGTAGGCAGAGAGGCAGGCAGAGAGAGAGAGGAGGAAACAGGCTCCCTGCTGAGCAGAGAGCCCAATGCGGGGCTTGATCCCAGAATCCTGAGATCATGACCTGAGCTGAAGGCAGAGGCTTAACCCACTGAGCCACCCAGGTTCCCCACAGAAATGGTATTTATAAAGACTATGAAAAACCTAAAATACCTAGAATTTTGTTTTTAAAAATTAAAGTAGGATGCAAGGCTATATGTTAAAAAGGTGCATAGAATAAAGGGATGCAGAGAACAAACCTATAGGCTTTTCTTGAAGATAATAGAACTGTGGGTTTATTTGTTCTTTCTGGTATTACATGCTTTCAATTTCCAAAAAGCAACATGCATTGGTTTTTATAATTTAAAATAAGCATTTCAACTTAGGTAGGATTGGATTGAATCTGCAAAGTCTAGTTTGAATTCAGTAAGCTTAGGTTACCACGTTAGCTGCTAGTTTAGAAGCTTTGTTTTCATCCTGCCAGAACCAAACCTTTTGTTGAGTGATACCTTCATACAACACCCATGGCCAACCTCACATTCATTCCATCCCAGTCACTGTAGACATAATAAAAAATGAAAGTAGATCACTCTATGGAATTCCTATGAGATTCATAAATATTTGACAATCAATAATGGATCAAGTCCACCTTCTAGGGAGCCCTGAAGAGATCACTCCCTACCTAGTCTGTCAAACTAAGACCATCCAGTGTGTGGACCTGAAGATCACAGCCATGTTTCACAAATTCTGTAGACATCTTAAGAGCAGGAGACACTTTATGTCTGCTGTCTTCTTCTCTGACTCTAAGGGAAATATACAGAAGTTATGGTGAGTTCTAATAAATGGGTATCAACTCTTAGTAAGTACAGGCTGCAGAATATTTCATCATTAGAATTGGCAAAACGTTATAGTTTCCTCTTTAGTAAAATACAGAGACTCAAAGTACACACATCTAGGGGTACCTGGGTGCTCAGTACGTTAAGCATCTGACTTTTGATCTCAGCCCAGATCTTGATCTCCAGGTTGTAAGTTCAAGTTCCATACTGGGCATGGAACCTACTTAAAAAAAAAAAAAAAGTACACACATTCCTGGAGTTCATGAGGAGCCTCAAACTAAATTTGGTGCAATCAACTGCTAATCAAAAATATCAGGACTCAAATCATGTTCATTTACTTGATATTAACCTTAATCGGCACTCTAATTTCCCTACTAAAACAGAAATAAGAAATGTAGCTGTAGTGTTTTGAATAGTGTTCCCCAAAATTCACATCCACTTGGGACCTTAGAACATGAACTTATATGGAAGTAGATGTAATTAAGGTAAAGATAAAGGTGACATCATACTGGATTTGGAAGGACCCTAAATCCACTGTGTCTTTAGAAGAGACAGAAAAGGACATACGGACACATGGAAAGAAAGCAAGACAGAAATGAGTTACAATTACGCTACCACAAATCAAAGAATACTGGAAACTCCTAGAAGCTGGAAGAGGTGACAAAGAATTCTCCCCTAGAGCCTTCAGAGGGACCATGAGCCTACTGACACTTTGACTTTGAACTTCCAGCTTGCAGAACTGAAAGAGATTAAGTTTCTATTGTTTTATATCACCTAGTTTATGGTAATTTGTTACGGAAGCCCTAAGAAATTAAAGAAAATAAAACAGTGGTTTACAGAGAGAATTCCTGCCACATTTCACCAAAACCATCCCTTTATTTTTTTATAATTTGAATTCAATTAATTAACATTTAGTGTATTATTACTTTCAGAGGTAGAGTTGGTTAGGTGATTCATCAGTATTACATAAAACCCGGTGCTCATTATATCACATGCCCTCCTCAATGTCCATCACCCAGTTACCCCATGCCCCTACCTCGTTTCCCTCCCTCAACCCTCAGTTTGTTTCCTATGATTAAGAGTCTCTAATAGTTGGTTTCCTTCTCTGATTTCATCTCGTTTTATTTTTCCTTGCCTTCCCCATGATCCTTTGTTTTGGTTCTTAAATTCCACATACAAGTGTGGTCATAAGAGAATTGTCTTTCTCTGATTGACTTACTTCACTTAGCATAATACCCTCCAATTCCATCCACTTCATTGCAAATGGAAAGATTTCACTTTTTTGATAGCCAAGCAGTATTCCATTGTATATATATACACCATTCCTTCTTTATCCATTCATCTGTTGATGGGCATCTAGGCTCTTTCCATAGTTCGGCTATTGTGGACATTGCTGCTATAAACACTGGGGCACAGGTGTCCCTTTGGATCACTATGTTTTTATCTTTAGGGTAAATACCCAGTAGTGCAATTGCTGGGTCATAGGGTAGTTCTATTTTCAACTTTTGGAGGGACCTCCATGCTGTTTTCCAGAGTGGCTGCAACAGTTTGCATTCCCACCAACAGTGTAAGAGGGTTCCCCTTTTTCCATATACTCGCCAACATCTGTCATTTCCTGACTTATTAATTTTAGCCATTCTGATCAGTGTTGAGGGGGTATCTCATTGCGGTTTTGATTGTATTTCCCTGATACTGAGTGATGTTGAGCACTTTTTCATGTGTCTGTTGGGTATTTTTATTTCTTCTTTGGAGAAATGTCTGTTCATGTCTTCTGCCCATTTTTTGATTGGATTACTTATCTTTCAGGTGTTGAGTTTGATAAGTTCTTTATAGATTTTGGATACTAGTCCTTTACCTGATAAGACATTTGCAAAGATATTCTCCCATTCTGAAGGTTGTCTTTGGTTCTGTGGACTGTTTCCTTCCTGAGCAAAAGCTTTTAATCTTGATGACGTCCCAATAGTTCATTTTTGCATTTGTTTTCCTTGCATTTAGAGACATGTCTAGCAAAAAGTAGCTGCATCCAAGGTCACAGAGGTTGCCGCCTGTGTTCTCTCATAGGATTCTGATGGATGCCTGTCTCACATTTAGGTCTTTCATCCATTTTGAGTCTATTTTTGTATATGAAAACCATCCCTTTAAGTATTGGAAGCAGAATGGTTCTGTAGAAAGAGCTGGAGACAAAAGGTGCTGGCTCCATTCTGTAACCCTTCATTGGGCAAGCCAGTTAGCCTCCAAATACCCATTTAACCATCTCTAGAAGATATACCTGATGAGAACATCAATTGCACAGGACTGTTGACAAGATTAAATGATATGATGTATGTAATAAGCATTGAAAAGTTGTATAGTGGACAGAAATGTTTTTTTTGTTGTTGTGTCAATCATTCAGAGTAAATGCCAAATTGTGCACTAGATGTCTGTTTTATGACATGAAAACTGAAAATACAAAATAAATTTATACAAACACATGTTTTGTTTGCCTCTCAGTTCTTTCTCTGTTGCAGAATCTTTTGGCCTAAAGGTTGGGTTTATATCCTGAAGACTGACTTTGAATCCTTATATGAATCATTTATCACATAGGTGAATTATTTGGGATGTTGCAGCAGGGGAGTGACCCAGGCCTAAGTTATTTTTAGCATTGTTGTGTTGTCATTAATAATCATTTGTTCTCCTTTTAGTCATCCAAACTGGGATAAGAAAATCGGTAGATGGTTAGACAGTTTTAGTGTTGCTGACTGAAAAAAATAAAAAGTCAGGGACAAAGAATCCAGCTGTTAATGTCCAGATCCTGGGTTTTTATGACATTCTTCATATCTGAGGAAAGCAGCAGATAGAAGTATCAAAGACAAGAAAACCAATTGTAGTTATTTCAGTGATAAACACAGCTCAGTATGCTCTTAGAAAATTCAAGGGACACCTGGGTGGCAAAGTCCATTGAGCATCTGAATCTTGGTTTTGGCTCAGGTCGTGATCTCGGGGTTGTGAGATCAAGACCCACATGAGGCTCCATGCTTAGCGTGGCGTCTGCTTCAGATTCTCTTTCCCTCTCCCCTGCTATTCATGTTCTCTCTCTCTCTCTCTCTAAAATAAATAAATAAATCTTAAAAGAATTAAAAAGAATTCAAGACTGTCATAACTACTACAATTATTCAATTCTTAAATAGGTTCGGTGTATCATTCAAAAACCTGAATTTATGACTCAATTGTGAATCTTCTTATGCAGTAAAAGTATTACCTGTATTTGATAATGGTTTCAAACCCTGTCTCATGAAATTAATACCATACAAACATGTTTTCAAAATTAAATGGAAGGTATGATCACAGCTCCTGGCATTCTTGTTTTCTACCTCAGGAGAGCAGAAAGCAAGACTCATTCTTCTGTGCTCATTCCCAAAAGGCAATCTATAGTGAACTTAATTGATGATGGGGAATCAATGGTGTTCCTATCAAAACAATCAGACAGCACACTACTTCTCCACAGCCCACCTCCTCAAAGACCATTTTATCAAGATTGGGTCATCTGCTCTGTGATCAATACTGACTTTCAGAGGAATCACACTATCTTGATGGCTGTCACTGTTCCTCCCCAGTTCTCTTTGATATTCAAATAGAGAATTAATGTTTCAAGTGCCATTTCCTCTTGACTCTGACCTTATTGCCCTCTCCCACTCAATACCACCCACCCAACATGCAAGTGGAAAGTAATTATGATGGAAAAGAACTTGTAGCCCTGCAGAACTTCTCTCCATCTTCCCCCATTATTTCAGACCATCACCCACTCTTGGGTAGTCACTGCCATATTCACCTGTTGAGAGCCTTCCTTCCTCACCCAACTTCTGTTTATGTCTGGATCCACATCTCCCACACTGCCCTCCACACATGCTATGCTGCCATCACAATGAGGCCTTGCACTCTCCCGCTCTGGGACTGATGAGTAGAAAGAATAGCTCTTTTCTACATACCCTTAGATTATACTTAACACTTCATATTTCCTATTTAGAGGCTAAGTTTCCTAAGGCTGGGATACTATAGTCCACCTCAATACCGCTACATATGCATAAAAACAGCACATAGGATGTCCTGAAACAGTTTATTTATTTTTAAAAATTTATTTATTTTAGAGAGAGAGCAAGAGTGTGCTCAAGGTGGGGGAGGGGCAAAGGAAGAGGAAGACAAGTAGACTTCCCACAGAGCAGGGAGCCCAACGTGGGGCATGATTCTAGGACCCCGAGATCATGACCTGAGCCAAAATCAAGAGTCAGGTGTTTAACCAACTGAGCCACCCAGGTACCCTATTTTTTGTTTTTTAGGAGAGAGAACATATGTGTACACAAGCAGGGTGTGGGGCAGAGGGAAGAAGGGGCAGAGGGAGAGAGAGAATCTTAAGCAAGCTCCATGCCCACTGTGGAGCCCAATGCAAGGCTTGATCTCACAACCCTGAGATACTGATCTGAGCTGAAATGAAGATTTGGATGCTTAACCTACTGAGCCAGATGCCCCTGAAACAACTTTACATATAAGCTAATGGAATCAAAACCTGAGCTAATTTCCTAATCCATAGCATAACACATATTGTTTAAATTCTACATGCTTCATTGTTTACTGGGTACAAAACTGTTTAAAACAGCATTAAGGATCAAATGATATAAAGTATATGAATATGTTTCATGTACTCTAAAGGATCTTGTAAATGAAACGACTATGATCACTTTTTATTTAAAGAAATTCTACTGACTCACCAAAGTACACCCAATTTATTGATCCTTGATGGAAGTAGACACAGACATCATCTTACAGGGTATGTTCCATAGAATTTTAAGGTCTTAAGGCACCTGGGTGGCTCAGTGATCAAGTGTTTTCCTTTGGCTCAGGTCATGATTCCAGCGTCCTGGGATCGAGCCCTGCATCGGGCTCCCTGTTCAGTGGGAAGCCTCCTTCTCCCTCTCCCACTCCCCCCGCTTCTGTTCACTCTCTTATTCTCTCTCTCTCTCTCAAATAAATAAATAAATAAAATCTTTTAAAAGAAAGAAAGAAATAAAGGAAGGAAGGAAGGAAAAAAAGAAGGAAGGACGGACGAACTTTAAAGCCTCATACATTTTCCAGGCTGCTGACCCAATCTGACCAAGAAAATGAGGAGGGAAAGAAGCCAAAATAAAGAGGTATGATGCTCATGTGAAGGAAAATGTCCATATTGATTTCAGAATACAAAGATTCCCATCACCACACTCAGAGTCACCACCAGCTCTGTGGTTCCCTCAGATGTCCCTCCTCAACCTCTAGGTCTGAGACTGTTGGGAATCAGGATGTGGGGCTTGAGCCTGATAATCATTTTACTACCCACAAAGTAAGGCATTGGCATCCTTTGAGAAAAGTGGCTAATTATAAATGTGTTTTCAAAATAAATATTACCATTTACTCAGCATTCACTCAGCATGAAGTATGCTGCAATATTTCATATACATTGTTCTTGTCTAATCCTGTGTGCCTGGGAGGTGCAAAACTGAGTCAGAAACATGTGGTTGCCCTGAGAAGGACAATCATCGAAAACAAACTATTGTTTCCAAATGTCCAGTACTGATTTGTAGTTGAAACTATGGACTGAAGAGCAGAAAAATGGAAAAGACAGACTGCTGATGTTAACACCTCAAGTTTACAATCCCCACGAAGGGCTACTGGACTCAGTTAGGTGGGGTCCCCACACCTCCTAGGTACACAAGATTTTGGGCTTCTATTGTTACTTAAATCTACCCCTTTGCAGGGGGTAGAGGGTCCTACCCTCTACCCTAAAGTAAATCGCAGAAAGCACTCTCCTGGATGACAGTTCTGGGCAATACACTGGATTTCATTTTCTTCATGCTGTATTGCTGTCTGGTCGATTACCCAAGCAGAGTGAACAGAACCTGATCGAATTGACCCTCTACAGGGGCAGGCCGGGCAGAGGGGATGTGAGCACAGACACCATAAGAAAGCCCTCAGCCAAATCCAAATACAGGACACCATACAGAACAAACGTCCTGTTTCTCAAAAAAAAAAAAAAAAAAAAATCAATGGCTTTAATAAAAAAGAAAAAGGAGCAAGCATGATATATTAAAAGACTGGGAAAATAGCAGCCAAATGCCATAAAAAAGCTTTCTTTGGACTCTGATGTAAATAAACACACTATTAAAAGAATTCTTGAGATGAGTTGAGGAAATATAAATAGGAAAATATAGATGGAGTAATAAACTTTTTAAAGGAATTATTACTAATTGTGATAAGAGTGACCATGGCATGATCTTTATGTATAAACATGTTCTTATCAACTGGAGATGCATATGTAGGAATTTGTAGGAGACAAGGATTATGTCTAGCATCTATTTTAAAATATGATCAACCCCCCCATAAATTAATAGATGAAAGAAGTTTGGCAAATTGTTGATAACTGTCACAGCTAGGATACATGAGGTTTACTATACAACTCACTTTCATTGGTTTATGCTTGAAATTTTCATAACAAAAAGCTTTAAGAAAAGTAAATGAATTGATTCTTTTTATCTCAAAAAGGGACATTTACACCTGCCAGGTAATGTGTCCAAGTTTTATAAATCTCCAGATCCATTTAGATTCATATGAAATCATGACTGGGGTGAACACAGGGATGGAAAAAGCAAGTGGAGCCATGAGAAGAAGGAGCCTGAGGGAGAGAGGGTATTAACAGAACATCAGATGGAACAATCAATAATTATATACATAGGCACAATACTACAGATGTTAATGAACTCCAAGTATGAGAAGCTCAGGGAAGGTGACAAAACTACTAATAGAAAATAACACTCTGGGGTGCCTGGGTGGCTCAGTGGGTTAAAGCCTCTGCCTTCGGCTCAGGTCATGATCTCAGGGTCCTGGGATCAAGCCCCGCATCGGGCTATCTGCTTAGCAGGGAGCCTGCTTCCCCCTCTCTCTCTGCCTGCCTCTCTGCCTACTTGTGATCTCTGTCTGTCAAATAAATAAATAAAATCTTAGAAAAAAAAGAAAATAACACTGCTTCAAGACCCATCTCTAAAGTTACAGATCTGTGTGGCTTTTGCTAATTCCCCAAAACTGTAAACTGCTCCATGTCTAAGATTTCACAAAGCTTTATTCATACTCTTCTGTTTCTCTTTTATACTTTACAAAGGAAGAGATATTGACTAGCTCAAGCCTTGGAATGTGGTGCATGGATTTGCTTAAGAAATATACGCATATATGTGTATGTGTTCCTCATGATTTTTGACAAACAAGATCATCCTGTTTGCAAATAAACTTTTATTTCTGTTCTTCGAAAAAAAAAAGTCACCAACCGTAGAAGAAATAGATGGATGGATGATACGATGGATGAGCACTGGAGAAGGAATAAGAAAGGGAGGGAGGGGAGAAAAGCAATAAGTGTTATTCCCTCCTAAGGAGAAAAACCACTGGTGTCAGAGTATGGGGACCCATGTTTAAGAGAAGACTTCAGTGAAATAATCCCAAACCAATCAGAATCAGATACATGGCTTTCCTTAGTAGCCTTCTACCAGGAATTTGTTTGCTCTGTTTTATTTTAGCTAGACTAAATCCACACATTCTCTTTGTGCAAGTAATTCATCAAATATGCCAGGCTAGAAACAGCTGATATTTTTTTTCTCTCTCTCCCTGAGAAAAGAAACTTTACATTGAGCTATCACGTGCATAGTTATTTTTATTTGACTCTGTTGAAACACCCCTGGTGCACAGCATGTTGAATACTTTATTGACCATAAAATGTGCTGCTGCAATTAGAGGTTTTTATTTTTTCTAAGCATTTTGCCTTTCTGGAGGCATTTGGAGCTCATTCCCATTCATCGGTTTTTCTAGGATGTTTGCAATTTAGCAACATGGAGTTGGAAATTTAGTTAAATATCTAGCATCTTTGAGGGAGTGTTTCCAGAATCTGCAATTAAACAGTGCAAGGTAAAGTATGGTGAAGTTCCTCATACTTACATCATCAAGAAAGGTCTTTCACACTAGCTAAGACACTAAGATCCTACAAAATGTACATTATGTAAAAATGAAGAAAATCTACTTAAGAGACTGCCTTATAAATCATTCAGCTATGTCGGGCAGTCCCTGGGTGCAAAAGATGCTACTTAATCCTCAAGTTATTTTCAAAGTGAGCATTTCTTTTTGGCATCACCAGGGAAAAAGAGCATAGATGTCATGGCAGAAACCAGGTTTAAACAGCATGAACTTTCAGATCTCATACCTTAAACACAGACTTTGGAACTAGGAACTAAAGACACACAAAAAACTATATTCTGCAAGTCGAAGGGCTGGACCCATGTGTTCACCAATAAATATTCATTGAATGACTAAAAGGAAGAATTCTTTCTGGTCTCCAGGGAATATGGCCCGACTATTCTTGCAAGCTAATGGCAAATCAGAATGGAATGCCTGAGCTAGGACAGAACTGAAACCTTGACCTTTAGATCCCTCTTTGTACATTTCCCTCCCTGTGTCCCCCACCAGGTTAGTGGGAGAGACCAGAACTCGTCTTCAGCTCTCTGGATCTACCCATGGTTTTTTTTTTTGTGTGTGTGTGTGTGTGTTGTTGTTGTTGTTTTTTTTTCAGTAGCTTACACAGCTGTTTTGCAGGAAACTTCTCACTGAAGTATTGTTTCTCTTCTGAAACCAGAGTCAAGCCCATGCCGAGAGCCTTTGGGTCTATCCCTCTGATGACATTCTGATGAGGTGGGACAGGTGCACTTGGGACAGCCCCATGCAGGGCTTCCTAATCCACCCTCTATTCCCTACATCTTCCGACCTTCTCATTCTGCCATGATTATCAGGAAAATAGAGACCCCATGATCTACTGCTTAGTTGCACCGAATACCTACCCAACTTTGTGTGTGCTGGTGATCCTGTAGGGAACAAAGCACAAAGGTCCCCTCTTCTGAGGGAGCCCCTATTTTGGGGACTTCAAATGAGCATCAATGTATACACAATTTCAATTATTCAAGATTAACAAGTCACAGATATCTGCTATAAAACATTAAACTGTAGTTAACAATACTGCCTCATACACCCAAACATCTATTAAATGAAGATCTGTTAAGTGTACTTAACACAATAAAATACATGCACACATACACACAGTAAATGGGTGTGCAGTAAGGCTTGCATCTGCCCCTAACAGTCATTTTGCAAAGTACTCTAGACACTGTGTTTTTTGCCCCTAACTCTCGCAAAAATGTTTCTTTCCAGTGTCTGCTCAGCTGAGATCTACTAAGGGCAGCTTCCCCTAGTCACTTTTTAAAAAAATGTCCCTCCCCACTTCATCATTTGTCTATTTCTGCACTGTCTCTATATGTCCTGCACTATTAGAGGGGACTCTAACCCTGCTTTATTTTTTCTACTCAGCCCCTCCCTCTACCTAACACAAGTTTACTTATTTATTAGTTGATTATCTGTCTTCCTTTGCTAGAACATAAACTCTCAGGGCAGGAAACTTAGTCAATTCACTCCCAAGTCTGTGACACAATAAGGCTCAATAAACATTTGTTGAAAGAATGAATGTATGAATAACCATGAGCATTGGTGTGACCTTTATTCCATTTATAGATGGAGAAGCCAAGACTTACTAACGATAAGACATTTGCCCAGCATCATTGTACTGATAAATACTGAAGCCGTGGCTCAGACCAGGTCTTACAGAATAGAAAACCTGTCCTCTTGATCACTGCTCCAAATCATCCTGTTTTACAGGACCATTTCCTCCACATGCTGAATACCTGAAGCTTCCCTAAGCCTCACCTTCCCTGGATGGGATGAAGACACTAAAGAGAGGACACTATAAATTGTCTCCTAAGCAATTTATAGGAGAAGGCAATGACGAAAGTGCAAATGTCATCTGGAGAAACTTTTGAATAAAACAGAAGACAGTATCATATTGTACAGAGTCAACATAAAAAAAATACTATCAAGGAAAAGTGGGAAGAATGAAAACTTTCTAAGAGTCAAGAACAGGTGTTAATCTGCTCTCTCTCTCAACCTCAGTTTTCATATCTATAAAGCGAGAATAATGTCTACCTCTCCCCAACCCAAGGCTACTGGCAGAAGGAAGTGACATAATGAATGTAAACCTTCTAGCACAAATTCAAGAAGAATAAGGGACTCATTTAGCCATATTACTTAAATAAGTCCTCAGTAAATAGACCTAAACAAAATTCAGTCTTTGTTATTCATCTAGGAATGATTCACAAAACAAAACAAAACAACAACAACAAAAAGCAAAAAACAGCAAAGAGAGCAGTGCTGAGCACCTCAAAGGAACATACAGCCTTTCTCCAGAGCCCCTGCAACTGGAGAAAAAGGGACAAGTGGCAATCACAACCACTGGTCTCTAACCTCACAGAAGATGCTCCAAATTTACTTGCCGAAATCAATTGATCAGGCTGGTGTAGTAGCATCCAAATATTGATCTGGATATAACTAATAAACTTCCCAAACACTCTTAAGGAAGTCATCTAATCACCCACTAGTCAAATATCTGGTTGAACTATTTAGAGTTAATGAAAGATCTTTATGAAAGTATTGGTAGGAGTGCCTGCTTAGCTCAGTTGGTTAAACATCTGTGATTTCAGCTCAAGTCATGATCTCAGGGTCAGGAGATTGAGCCTCGAATCAGGCTCTGTGCTTAGCTTGGAATCTACCTAAGACTTTCTCTGCCCCTCAAGTTAGTAAGTAAGTAAGTAAATGTATGTATGTATGTATGTATGTACTGGTAACATTCAGTGCATATCCATCAAAAGCTCTTTATTTTAATTTGCATTAATACAATTCTCAGAAAAAAAACTGCTAATGGTCTAGCTCTGATGTGGTCTCACACATTCATTATCTCACAATTTCTATAGTTGTTGATAGAGTAATGATCTTATGTTATGGTTGAATTGATACAGTAAATTGTATTTCTTCCTTAGATTATATTAGAAGCTATAAATGGCTCCATCACCTCTAAAACAGCCTTGGGAATGCAACACATTTTTAATTTTATGGGCCTCTCTTATTAGAGTCAGATTATCTGCTTGACAACTTAAAAACTCTGTATACCTTAAAGAGATATCCACTGGCATACTGTAGCTTAAAAACACGGATTTTTCTCTATTTCTTTCTCAATTCTCAGAGAAATGAAGAAATACTTCTCCTTCTATTTTGTCAGTTTGGAATCTCCAGATTGTTGGTTTTAGTTTTTGTTATATGTTATTTTTTTTAAGATTTTATTTATTTGACACAGAGAGAGAGAGATCACAAGTAGGCAGAGAGGCAGGCAGAGAGAGAAGGGGAAGCAGGTTCCCCACTGAGCAGAGAGCCCGATGTGGGGCTCAGTCCCAGGACCCTGAGATAATGACCTGAGCCGAAGGCAGAGGCTTAACCCACTGAGCCACCCAGGCGCCCCTATATGTTATTTTTTAATGCCTCCAAGTGGATAGCATTTAAAATAGTTGAGCTGGGCGCCTCGGTGGCTCAGCGGGTTAAAGCCTCTGCCTTCGGCTCAGGTCATGGTCCCAGAGTCCTGGGATCGAGGCCCGCATCGGGCTCTCTGCTCAGCAGGGAGCCTGCTTCCTCCTCTCTCTGCCTGCCTCTCTGCCTACTTGTGATCTCTGTCAAATAAATAAATAAATAATCTTTAAAAAATAAAAATAAAATAAAATAGTTGAGCTAAGTATTACAAGGAATATCTTTCAACTTTGCATTCTCTCTCTCGTTTGAAAATTGTGTTTATTAGTTTCATAGCTATCTGACCACTTTAGGAGAGACACAAATCTGCTTTGGTATTTCTGAATTACTCCTGAAATTATTCTTTACCCTTAAAAGCAAATCAATGAGAGCTTCAGAAATCTGTCAACTGTTGTTAGGGATACTGAAACGCAAATGTAAATTCACCTTGCAAGGGAGGAAATTACAAGAAAATCATCCAGGACACCTCTTTGTGCAGGTTAGATCACTGCCAAAAAGGAAAATCAGTTCATGCATGGATGGGAAGCTAATAACAATCAAGAACCTATATGCAAATATTATCTTCCCTAAGAGAGCACTTTACAATGGAATCATAGTATTGACCATGATATAAATTGCCCTCTCAACATACTGTCTGAATACAATGGTTAATTGCCATTTCCCTTTTGTGGAGGAGACTCAGCTACTTCCTAACAGAATAGGCAGAAGACTTGGAAACAGTAGTCAAGGGTTTTTGTTCTGGCTTCAACAACTGCCAGAGATACCCATATCTCTTATCTGAACTTTCTCTTTTGACCTGTAAAGTGAAACTAATGATCTTTGTCACATAATCTGTCGCTATGTTCAATAAATGTTGAAGTCTACTCTAGTCTACAAGTGTCTAGTCTACTAGTCTACAAATAAATGACTTCTTAGGGAAACCAACCAAGGAGTAGATCAAACTTCCAACAGTTTGAGACTGTTCGGGGACTATTTGTAGTCACAGGTGAGGTCAGTATTGGGATGGTCTCTTTGCATTGGTTTGAGACTCTTAACCACTAAGTGTATGTCCTTATGCAAGTCATTTGACATCAATGTGCTATATTTTCCTCCTCTGCAAAATTAGGCTAATAGGACCAACTCCCTAATTTTACCATTAGAAATAAATTCAAAAAGTGTGTACTTCACACAAAGCAAGGCATATAGGAAACTGGCTAATAAAAATTTACTGTTACTGATATTTTAAATAAGAATATGCAACACGCATTCAATAAAAATTTTAGGAGGCACCCTGGGTCCCAGATACTGTGCTAGGAAGAGAAGATACCATGGTCAGTAAAACAGCAAGTTCTCTGCTCTCAGGAACCTATTTCCTAGCAAAGAACGATAAGATAATGTTGACAATGTCAACAGTGCTCTGAAGACTATTAAAAAAAAAAAAGCAATGCAAAGAGAAATAAGCTGTGAAGGTGTATGTGTGCAGGGTCATATTGGAGGTGTATGTTTAGGAGGTAGTTTAAAAATAGGATAATTACAGAATGTCTAAGGCAAATAAGATCTGAGCTCTGACCTAAAGGATAAGTAGCCAGCTGTTCACCATGATGACGTCTGTAGGACTCCAGCACGTGATTATTCAAGATGCCTTTTCGGACCTTCTACAATCTTTTGATTCTGTAAATCTCAGTACAAAATAGGATCTGGATTTCAACATGTATATTTTATTCACTTTGCTTTACCAGAAGGCATATACACTGCTACATAACCATCTAAAAGGGAGGACTTTAACCCCATGAACCCATCATGTTCTTGGGAATTGAGGGTTCTCAACTACTAGACTGATCGGCCGGGGGACAGTGGACTCGTTTCTGAAGTGACCTAAACCTCAGTTACTTCGTCTATAAAATAGTCCTGAAACAAAATCAGTTGTGGAATAGTTCTGGGAAAATGCCTGGTGCAGAACTATGGCCTCCTAGCAATGTGATCTTGGGGAAGTTGTGTCAATTCACTGCACCTCAGTTTCTTAATCTTAGATGGGGCTGATGATAATAATAATAATCCCCACTTACTAGACTTGTGTAAGAAATGAACAGAGTTGTGTACAGCACTGTGGGTAGATCCCAGCACACGGTAAAACTCGGGAAGCATTCTTTGATCACTGCCACCCATGACTTTGACACCCAGCATAACAGATTATAATCACTGGCTCACAAACCACTGTGAAAGAAAAATCACTGCTGTTAATTAAAATATACGATGGGATAAGTTGTCCATGTACAAATCTTACCAAATACTAAGAACAATAACTTGCACCATTCTTGCATCTTCTAGAGATTTTAAAATGTTAAATTTCTCAGCATGATGATGTGGTCAGTGAGTAAGAGCTTTAGCTTTGGATAATTCTTCCCTTTTTGGTGGACTTACACATTGGCCTAAGATTGAGTCCTTTTACCCCCAAATAGGTCTTCAGTCAACACTGGCTATATTTATGTGCTGTTTATAAATCACCTATGTGATTTTACTCAGCGATTATCTTTAAAAAATGAAAGCTCCAACACAATCTTCTTAGTTTTACATTATTGAGGCACACAAATCTTTTTTTAAAGAATCATAGGATATTTAATTTAGAAGATCCATTGACATGGTTTTGCCCAAGGAGAGGTATCACAAGACTTTTCACAGATATCAATAATTGATCAGGATACTTGATCCCTGAGCTGACCCAGACTGTGGCTTCCACACTGAGTTCCACGAGGTCATTCCTAAGCAAACATCCTGTCGATCAGGGGACCTACTGACCAGCCCTAATCTGGGCTCAGCCTCTCATGTTAGAATTGACTTCTGAGAAGTCTGAAGTCCTTAGGGGTGAACCTACTCTCCGAGACCTGGAACAGCAACCCAAGTTTCCAGAATCCTCAGGCCCATGTTCTTGTTACACTCCTTTAGTGGCAGGTTACACTCCTTGTAACCTGCCACTAAAATGCCTGCATAGACAGGGCTGTGGACCTGGGAACAGTGGATTTGCAAGACAGGCTGGCATTCTCATCCTTCACCTTGGCTTGACTTTAACATGCTCTCCCTTAGGATTCCTGCTCTTCATTCTTCACTCTCCTTTCTAACAACGTTCACCAACATAAATACCCTGTCACATCTAACCTGAAAAAGGGAGGATTACATACAGGCCTTAAACAAATCTACTCAAGAACAACCTCCTACCCGACTGCAGTGTTGAATAGCAACAACCTGAAGATGCCCTCACCCACCACCTTGCTCCTCGTCTCCATTACTCATGGTTGTCTTGGCTGAAAATGTAGCTCACTTCCTCCCCTGCCCGCATGCTTCCTTTCCTAATGTTTCACACACATAGCCCAAACTTCACCAATGTCAGTGACTAGAATCTAGTGGCTCGATGAGTGAGTGTGAAGATCTTTAATGTTCTTCTGGTGCTCATAATAAAATATGGCAGCACAAGGAAAATTCTAGTAGCGACTGTTCTATTAAAATGGGTGAAAACATACCACACCCAAATACTAATGGTACAAGTTATTAACAATGGGGAAAACTGGCTTAAATTCAAGCTTCAAGTAATTACACATCTTTTTTAAAGGACTATTCTAAATTTGTTAAACAAATAGGAAAATGATGGGCTTTTGAGATTGACTTTATTTATATATGTATACATATATGTGTGTGTATATATATATACACACACATATATATAATTTATATATATATATATACATATATATATATATATATATAGGTTTTGCCAGCAGCATAGGAAAGTGAAATAAAGAAGTAGGAGGCATGAACTATAACAACTATTTTAGTTGTTAAGAGCGCCTTATAAGCTTTCAACAATATAACTTCTACATGGAAGCAGGGCAGTTGTTAGGATGTGATCCATAACCTTTCTTTGTGTACTTTTCTTAAATGCCCAACTGAGGTATGTTCAATGAAACAATGAACAAATGAAAATAATCTAAATTTTGGAGAAAAAATATGCATTATTTTTAATTGCTGAAAATTAGATTCAACCTATAAAGCCAAAGAAAATTATATATTCACTCAGTAGGAAACTATACAGTCATTAAATGATCTCTTTCTCTTTCTTTGCAGTAAGCTTATAAGAAAATGGAAAACATAAAATTCTTATGTTCAAATAAAAATGAAAATTCAATATATATATATTAAAATAAACTTATATAACAAAAACAAAAAAACACATACACAGAGAAATACATCACAACATTAAAATTGAATGTGTCCTATAATGCGACTATCTAATTTTTAACTATTTCTTCCAGATTTATTTTTTCCAAATTTGCTCCTATGGAGGAAATGGGGAAGAAAACAGTACTAGTCAAAAATAAATTCATTTTTTTTAATACCTTACTTTCTAAATTGGAAGTCACCCAAATGGCTAAACAGGACACAGGATATTGTGGTTATACATACAAGTGGCTATCCGTATGATGGATAGTTACAAAACTATTTAACAATCATGATTTGAGAAAAATGTTTAATGATGAATTTTATATGTAAAATAGATTATAAATCTTTTATACAATAAGTCTCAAAATGACTGGTGGAAATACACTGAAACTACACTACCAGAAATATGATATGTACTACATAGGTAATTTTAATTCTTCCACTAGCCACATTTTTAAAGCAATAAGAAACATTATTTCTCTTCTCCTGCTGGGTTTAGGCTTTATTTGCTGTCCTTTTTCCAGCTCCTTGAGTTATAAGGTTAGCTTGTGTATTTGAGACTTTTCTTTTTTCTTGAGAAAGGCCTATCACCCAGCAATTGCACTACTAGGTATTTACCCAAAGGATACAAACATCGTGATCTGAAGGGGCACCTGCACCCCAGTGTTTATAGCACCAATATCCACAATAGCCAAACTATGGAAAGAGCTCAGATGTCCATTGACAGATGATTGGATGAAGATGTGGTTTATACTGAGATACCCGCTTACACCAGTTAGAACAGCCAAAATTAGCAAGACAGTAAACAACATGTGTTGGAGAGGATGTGGAGAAAAGGGAACCCTCTTACACTGTTGGTGGGAAAGCAAGTGGGTGCAGCCACTTTGGAAAACAGTGTAGAGATTCCTTAAGAAATTAAAAATAGAGCTTCCCTATGACCCTGCAATTGCACTACTGGGTATTTACCCCAAAAATACAGATGTAGTGAAAAGAAGGGCCATCTGTACCCCAATGTTCATAGCAGCAATGGCCACAGTCGCTAAACTGTGGAAAGAGCCAAGATGCCCTTCAACAGACGAATGGATAAAGAAGATATGGTTCATATATACAATGGAGTATTATGCCTCCATCAGAAAGGATGAATACCCTACTTTTGTATAAACATGAACGGGACTAGAGGAGATTATGCTGAGTGAAATAAGTCAAGCAGAGAGAGTCAATTATCATATGGTTTCACTTACTTGTAGAGCATAAAGAATAACACAGAGGACACTGGGTGAAGGAGAGGAGAAGTGAATTGGGGGAAATTGGAAGGGAAGACGAATCATGAGAGACTGGACTCAGAGAAACAAACTGAGGGTTTTGGAGGTGAGGGAGGTGGGGGGTTGGGAAGACCTAGTGGTGGGTATTAAGGAGGGCACGTATTGTATGGAGCACTGGGTGTGGTGTATAAAAAGCGAATCTTGGAACACTGAAAAAATAAAATTAAATTCAAAAAGAAAAGATGTGGTTTATATACATAGTGGAATATGACTCACCCATCAAAAAGGATGAAATATTGCCATTTGCAACGATGTAAATGGAACTGGAGGATATTATGCTATGCTAAGCAAAATAACCCTGTCAGAGAAAGACAACTGTCATATGGTTGCATGCATATGTGGAATTTAAGAAACAAAACAGAGGATCATAGGGGAAGGGAGAGAAAAGTAAAATGGGTTGAAATCAGAGAGGGAGACAAACCATAGGAGACTCTAAACTATAGGAAATAAACAGTGTTGCTGGAGGGGAGGTGGGTCAGGGGATGGGGTAACTGGAGGATGGCCATTAAGAAGGGCACATGATTTAATGAGCACTGGGTGTTATATGCAACTGATGAATCACTGAACTATACCTCTGAAATTAATAATATACTGTATGTTAAGCAACTGAATTTAAATAAGATAAAAAATAAAGGGAAAAGAAACAGGTGACATTAATTTTTTAAAAGTCTTTATTTATTTATTTATTTATTTATTCATCAGAGAAAGAGAGAGCTCAGAAGCAGGGGGAGTGTTAGGGAGAGGGAGAAGCAGGCTCCCAGCTGAGCAGGGAGCCCCATGTGGGGCTCGATCCCAGGACCCTGGAATCATGACCTGAGCCGATGGCAGACACTTAACTGATTGAGCCACCCAGGCCCAGAAACAGGAGACATTAATTTTAATAACATTTTATTTAGTCCAGGATACCCAGAGTATTTTTTCAACATGCAATCAGTAAGAAAAAATTATTAGTGAGATATATCACATTTTTTTCTACAGTCTTTGAAACTAGTGTGTATACTTTATATTCATAACACATCTCAGTTCAGATCAACTACATTTCAAGTGCTCACTATCCACATGGACCCTACGATACAGCATCACAGTAAAGTGAAGCAGAGAAGGTTAGAAATTGTTGGCTTTTCTTATTAAGTTTAATCTATGGGCATGTGCTCTGTGTTTCCCCGAACTCTTATTCATGTGCTCAGTAAGCAGTATTTAATAAACCTACCTACCAATCCATATGTGCAAAGTAATGAAATATTTATATTTATATTCTTTATATTTATATATAGATATATGTATATTACCATACAACCTTTATAATCCATTGTCCATGTTTAATGAACATAAGTTTTCCTTGTCGTATGCCCCCAGCGGCTAGTACAGCAGTACTAGATTCAGTAAATCCTGGCTAGAATCAACTTAGAGAATACTAATGAAAAATAATTTTGAACAAAACCAGCTGTGCTTCATGAGGAGTCTCAGGGCAGAGCCAAGCATACGGTTCTTCAACCACAAACAGAAAACAAGCAAGGGCACCACCATTTAATTGTATTCCAAAGTCATAAAGCCTACCATAATAAACACTTTCCTATAAATCAAGATGGCATCCACTGGCCAACATTTAGACATGTGGTTAGAGTTACTAGTGGGCTGGGCAGTGAGATTCTTCCACCAGCAATCAAAACTTCTTCCCAGTACTGAGTCTTCTTTCTTAGAATGAATGCTCACAAAGTCTACAAGAGTGACATGGGGAGGAGGACCACAGAAGGTTGGGGAAGGGTATAGAGAGAGCTGGAACTGGAAGAGGAGGATTCAAATGGTGATTTGAAATGTGCTCTGATGGTCAAAGTTTATTATTCCCAGATGATCGACTGGAAAGAAGTCTTCCTGTTTAGGACAGCACTTGGTACAAAATGAACACCTAATAATTGCTTCTAGAATGAATGGATGGATGGATGCACCATTCATCTAATCCCCTTATTTGTCGGGGCACTCAGGAACGCATCCCTAACAAAACAGTTAGGTCCACCCCTGATGACATTCCTGAATTGTGGTTGAGTTCACCCAAGTGAAATGAGAAGAACATTGCCCAAATTGTCTATTTCCATTACCTATTGTTGTTGACTGTGTGTCATGATAAACAAGGCCCATGGCTGTGTGGTTCTCTAACACAATAGCACACACCATCCAGTGTTATGATATACACAAGGTGCTGGTGATTATGGTCCCACATAGAGCCAAAATGGAATGCTTGGTCAGCCTAGGTATAACTAAAAAATAAATGGGGCTTTGCTCTCTTACTACAATAAAGGCTTATATTTTTTTTTCTTTTACTGAATAAAAAAAGCTGGTTTACATAAGAGACTCTTAATCTCCAGAAACTAACTAAGGGTTGCTGGGGGATTGGGGGGTAGGAATAGGGTGGCTGGGCGATGGACACTGGGGAGGGTATGTGTTATGGTGAGCGCTGTGAATTGTGTAAGACTGATGAATCACAGACCTATAACCCTGAAACAAATAATACATTATATGTTAATAATAATTTTAAAAAGAGCTGGTTTAAATTTTGAATGCCAGCCACTGAACATATTCTATTGGCCCCTTAAAGCAACAGTTCGTTCAGAAATATGGAGTGAAAGCCCAAGGCAGTCTCAAAAACTAAATTTACCATTTTTAAAAAGTATGGAGCCAGAGTATTAGTTGGAAGTGGTAGGTACAGAAAGGCTTGGGTCTGTCTCCTGAGCTGACTAACCTCCCCCAGTTATTTCTCTGCTCTGAATCTCAGTTTTCTCAGCAAAAGGAACTAATGGCAACTAAACTTGCACACTTGGTTATTTTGAGGCTTAAATAACATTAGTCGAGTGCTTTTTCTCCAGTGGATGCTAAATTTTTCATTTCGGGTTTGATGTGTGCACCCTTCTTTTTGTTGAAAAACGAAGGTGGCAAAAAGGAAGAAAAACAATCTGATTTATCTCAAATTGTAAAAAATCCCCAATTTGCTTTTTATGGTTTAAAAAAAGAACCTTGAGCCAACTCACAGAATTTGGAAGCAGCCTGTGAGTTATAATAGGTTTGCTAGGAAATGGCTCGAGTGCCAGGAACTCTGGATCAGAGGAAAATTTATGCAATTAGATCATTTGGTCTAAATGAGATTATACATTTTAGTAATGAACAGTATGATTCTTAGGTAAAGCCAGGAGAGTGAGGGGTGGGGAGGGAACAGTAAGAAGAGATTCGATTTATTACAGAAACTTCACAGCCCTGCAGAAATGGAAATCCTACATGTATGATAAGCAGGCATTTTCCATAATAGCTGCAGATAACAAATTATTTCAGACAACTGTGTGGAGTACAGAGTGGGTGCAGACCAGCAATTTCAGGAACATGGCTATCATACCAGCCTGGAAGACAAACCTTGAAGTTGAGGAGAAGAGCAAAGGCAAAGATGCTAAAGACAGCGATACTGAATGAGGGCCAATTAATGGCCTAAGTTTGCAACTCAGAAGAGGAATAAGACAAGTCCAGTGAGAAAGTAGGTAAGCAAGCCAGTCTGAGTTGGAGAGAAGATGGAAGAGCCTCAGGCTATATCATGACACTAAGGCTTCTGTTTTCAGTGATTTATTTATATAAAATGAAATAAAGTATGTTATATGTGCACCCATTGTTGGTGGTGATTAATTCTATCTGGCCAGGATTAGAACAGTGAATACGTCAACTACTGCCAACTCTTTCCCCGACTCCCAGAAGATAGTAGAAGGTGGCTGAATTTGCTCTTTAAAACTAGCAAAGGCTTTCATGCAACACCCCTTACTTGACCAGGCCAAAAAAAAGCACAGCTGCCCTTTCCACCCAAAGTCCAGATGATGAGGAGACAGAAAGACCTATTGGACCTTGCATGCTTCTTGGGACTGGAGACCATCCAGGCCTCTTCTAGCCAGCCAAGCCTCCCTGCAAGGTGACCAGTGTTCAACACAGGCACTGCAGAGGCACTTGCAAAAGTCTGGGAAGAAGAGGTGGCTCTGGCAGTCCAATTCATAACCCCTTTGCTGCTATCATTGGAAGTTTTGCATTGAAACAGTAACTCTGGGAGGCCCATTTCACAGTTGTACCTACTCAGGAAACAGCCTCCTGTTTCTCCTCCAAGTTAAGTTGAGCTACTAAGAGAGAATATAGGCTATGATTAGGACAATGAACATAATAACAATATTAATAGGATTTTAAGATGAGACATGTTATTGTTTCTGTTGCTTTATCATCAGGGGAATCTAATCTCTTTCATCTTGTACATTCACTTGAATGGCCTTGTTAATTATGCAAATGAGTGCTCACTGCTCTAGGAAAAGGCAATACATGACTCTGTGTGTCTATGTAAGACATAGGGTGTGTGTGTGTGTGTGTGTGTGTCTGTGTGTGAGTTCGCAGGAGCGTGCTTGCATTACTCAACAATAGCTATTTCATCCCATCATTACACAGTTGATTCCTGGGAAGAAGGTGGGCCATTCCTGAGTAAAGGGCTGCTTGCCAGAGGAATTACTCCCCTAGGGGGGTGGCATCAGGATGGTTCAGACATGGCCTCAGGGAAGGGCTCACACAGCAGCACAGCAGCTTGTTGACTCAGAGACCTTTGCACTGTGTGGGTGTGAACACAGAGCTGGTTTCCCAGAGCCCAAGCACTCTGGTGTTATTTCAAGGAGCAAGCTGGTCAGGAAAAAGCACAAAGTAAACCAGTGGCTGTCCATCCTCCAATGAGCCATTTGCACCAGCGCCACCATGTGGCTACAATGCATAAGCACAGCAGTGGACTAAGATTGTCTCCAGCTGGTTTTGCATGGGGTCTAACCTGTGGGCCACGGTTCCTAGACTGCATAGGGATGAGAGGAGGGAACAGAAGGACAGGAAACCCCAGTGTCTTTCTGTTAATGGGGCAGGAGGTGGTCCAAGCAATACATATTGTAAAAGCTGAGAGACATGATCATGGTGTGTTTCCAGGTTTGTGAGAGGCCATCCTTTTTTTTTTCATTATTCATGTATTTTTTTTATTATGTTCAGTTAGCCAACATATAGTACATCATTAGTTTTTGATGTAGTGTTCAATGATTCATTAGTTGCCTATAACACCCAGTGCTCATCACCACAAGTGCTATCCTTTGGGCAATAAAATTAAAGCACTGTGCTTGGCAGGCATCTGTCCCATTGATTATCCCCATAACGACCCTCAGGGCAGTTTCAGTTACACTATTTTACAGAAGTAAAACTGAGGCCCAGAGAGTTTGAAGAATTTACCCCAAAGTTACCTAAGGTTGCAAGAGGCCAAGAGGGACTCACATGCAAGGTCATTTGTCTTCAAAATCCTGGGCCTCCAATCCTTGCTCTTCCTGCCCTCCCCATGGTCTGAAAGCAAACATTCCCAGGTTTTCCTCTACTGCTATTGCTGCTAGTCTAAAGCAACGTGCTCAACTGGTAAATTAAAATCCCAAGTAACAAATAGGACTTTGCTTAATTTCTCACAGTTCAATAAGATTATACGGAAAGAATTTTCCTTGTTGATCCTCCTGCAGCTTAGTTAAGTTGGAGAAAGTGAAGACTATTCTGATCTCATTTTTAAAGTGAGGAACAGAGGGGCGCTTGAGTAGCTCAGTGGGTTAAAGTCTCTGCCTTTGGCTCAGGTCATGATCTCAGGGTCCTGGGATCGAGCCCCACATTGGGCTCTCTGCTGGGCGAGGAGCCTGCTTCTCTCTCTCTCTCTCTCTCTCATTGCCTGCCTCTCTGCCTACTTGTGATCTCTGTCAAATAAATAAATAAATAAATAAAAATCTCAAAAAAAAAAGAAAGGTTTTAAAAAAATAAAAGTGAGGAACAGAGACAGAGGGTAAGTTTTCCCTGAGTGGCCCTAATGCAAAGAACTCACAAGTCCCGTATCCTTTAAGGAAAATCTTGTTTCACCCCATGGTAAATCAATCTGAGGGATAGAGGCCTACAGTCAGAAAGGGCAAGTTTTACTGATTCATTCATTTCACTTATGTAAATAAAAGTCGTGGAGCGTCTACCATCTACTGTGCAGTATTCTGGGTGCTGAGATATAGCAGTGATTCAAAGAAAGAGCCTGCTCTCCTGGGGATTGCATTCTAGTGAAAAACACCGAAAATATACAATGACACAAACTTGGGGATCAAGTGTCAGGTGGTGATTATTTTGATAAAGAAAAATAAAGCCAAGTAAATGGACAAAGTGGGGCGGGGTAGGGGGGTGAGGCAGGGAATCTCTGTCCTCAGAGAGACGCCTGAGGAAAGGTAGGAGGGGAATGAGGGAGAAGACGCCAAGGGCCAACGCCCCAACAGAAGTATGCTTTACAACAGAGGGAGGAGGCCAGTGTGGCCACAACTGAGGGAGCAAGCTGAGGGATGACCCTAGGGCAGGGGAAGGAGCCAGATCACACCAGGCTTAACATGCCCTGGGGAGAAGGCTGGATTTGTCTTCCAAGAATGGTGAAAAGCCACAGAAGGGTTTGGAGCAGGGGTGGCAGAGTTGACCTACAGTTTAAAGGGTAGCCCTCTGGCCGCATAGGGATTAGAAAGAGCTGTGGGGTGGGAAGCAGTACCAGGGAGAAATCAGGAAGATGGAATCAGGAAGCAGACAGCCATGCAGGGGAGAGAGGTGGATGTCTCAGAACACAGTTATTAACTATAGCTGGGTGCATTTCCATTGTTGCAATACTTGTAAATTCTGTGACCCTGAGTTTAATGAACCCCTAAGTCTCAGCATATGGTTTTATTTTAAAATACAGTTTTTAAGGACCTCACAAGTCTGGACCGAGAGCAAAATTGCAAAATAAATGATATATCCCCAAATATATGAAACATTCATCAGGGTTTTTCACCTGCCATTGAAAAAAATGTATACAGAGGGAGCTAAATAAATAGAGATTTGATTCAGAAATTGATCTGAAATACACTCATGATTTAATAAAAGCAAACACCAATTTACTGTCGGCACCAAAGCAAGCCAATTTATCATGGACTTATCTGTTTTAGTCTATATAGAGCTCTTGGTTCAGGTCAAAAAAATCAAAAGTGATCACTGAAAAAGACAAAACTTCCAAGAATTTGCTCTTGTTATATATACACACAAGGTTCCCTATAGGGAAATTGAAAGACATGGCATCATACAGGAAATCAATCCTAGTTACACAATTCACTGCCTACACACCTCCAAGCAAGAAACCTTTGGGAGCCCTCATCATAAGCACATAATCATTGACTGAATTAGAAATGGAATATAAAATAATAGCAATTCTACACAGCAGTGTGCATTTTTTAGATTCTCTAAAAGCCTCAGATTTAAGAAAAATTGTTATGAGCTTCTAGATTTATAATTTGAGATTAAAAAGAATACTTAAATAAAATAATTTGATTATAAGGCATATTTAGCCTCTAAAACCTGGGATATTTAATTTGGTTTTCATTTTTTAAATACAAAAATAATTTATTCTATGTTGACAAGTAATCATAATAAAATGAGCATGTAAAATACAGATTCTGCTCTCCCTCTAAATAGTAGTAGAAATTCCTCTACAGATATCTTATCTCTTTAGATCCCTAAGTACATTTATCTTTAAATATAAATTCTGATTTAAGTACAGGAATGCTTAAAAAACAGTATCACCCTGGCTTTATTATTACAATCCCGCATATCTAGGAAAAATGAGAAAATACTTCAATCTCAAGGCTTGCCTCCATTTATGACACATTTCTTGTTTGCTACTGCCACCTGCTGGTAGAGCCCTTAAATGTATAAGTGAGCACTCCACCCATCCGTTAGGTTTTAGGAAACTATTGAACGTTTGAAATTATTAAGTAACATACTTCTCATTATAAAATGTATGCATGTTCATTAAAATATAGAACACAAACAAGGAAAAATTACTGCATTCCTACCTCCCAGATATAATATCTGACATACAGCCTTCAAAAACATACAATCTTATAATCTTGTATTTTCCATCTAAAACGTATTGTCAAAATTTACGTCATTTGGAGCACCTGGGTGGTTCAGTCAGTAAAGCATACAACTTCTAATCTTGGGTTGTGAGTTCGAGCTCCACATTGGATGTAAAGATTACTTTAAAATAAAAAAAAAGAATTTAAAAATTTGTGTCATTTAATACTCTTATAGTGGCTATGTTATATTTAACCATATAATATGTAATTTTGTTTTTGAACATTTGGTTTCTTAACTTTGTTTATATTCATATGTATATGCATGTGTGTGTATACATGTGTGTACACACTGATATACAGATATCCAGTTATGGATATATAGGTATCTATAGATATGTAAATATATATATATATATATATATATATATATATATAGTAGAGCAATATGTTGGCTTAAAAATTTGGACTGTGCTCCATTCTTTTAAATAAAAGATCGCTGAATATATAGTTCCTCAGCCAGAGAATATCAAAATATGAAGTCTTTCAATATATGTGATCAAGCTTATCTCCAGAAATCTATACCAATTCACACTCCTAAGAAAACTCTGCTCTCTCCATATTTTTTAAAGATTTTATTTACTTATTTGACAGAGAGGGAGTACACACAAGCAGGGGGAACAGCAGAGCAAAAGAGGGAAGCAAGCTCTCTGCTGAGGAGGGAGCCAGAAGCAGGGCTTAATCCCAGGACCCTGGGATCATGACCAGAGCCAAAGGCAGACACTTAACTGACTGAGCCACCCAGGCGCCCCTCTCCATATTTTCATTATTTATATACTTCATCATTTTATATATACTTATATCATTTTATGTACTTTAAAAAGCTACTCTAGTAGTATCAAGAAGGAAACTGGAATGCTATTATTACTTGTATTTATTCAATTAGTGAACATTTTCTTTTCACATGTCTACTGGCCATTTCTATTTCCTCATTTCTAAAATATCTTAGGCTTCCATTCCAGGTCTTCTATTTAATTATTTGTATCATAATAGAAAAAAATTAACAAAACTAACACTGCTTTGTGTTTGTTCCAAATATTTTCTCCTGTCACATATCACTTGATTTCATCCATAGTAATTTTTAATATGTAGTGATTTTAAATTCTGATTTAGTCAAATGTATTAGTATTCTTCATGTTTCATCCCTGTGGTTCTACATTTAGAAATTCCATTTCTGCTCTTGAAATTTGTCATTATTTTGCCTTGAAGAAAATTGTTCACATCTCCTTTTCTGTGGAACAAAATGTTATATAGATGGTTTCCCTATGAAAGTTCATAAAGTTGCCTGGCATGAGAAGGAAGGGGAACCTAAAAAATAGTTATCATGTCATGGCACCTGTCTTTTCTGTTCCTTCATGAATTAGGACACTGATGTGCAAAATATTTTGAGGATATTAAGGAACCTCTTATTGTTAATGGGCTAGTTCTGTTCCTTAGATGTCCATATTCATGCTCATAAGCTATGTTCAATATCAACATAAAATAAAAATAATATTTAATATTAAATAAAAACCCACCCTAAAATTCAACCACAAACAAATGCAGCATTCTATTACTGTGAGGCTAGTAAAATGAGAAGGGGCACTAGGCAGAGAACAGACTAGCCAGTTGCCAATCACTTCATACTTCAAGAATTTGCTTTAACAAGCATCTTGCATGATGGGATGTTCCTGCATTGATCACATGGTGAAGTAGAAAGCATAGTGAACAAGAACAAAAACTATCACAAACTGAGGCCCTAGAGACACTGTGACCTGCAAAAAAATCATCTAATTTATCCCTCCCTGAGTCTCCTTTCCTTCTTATATAAGATGGAGTAATTCACCTTAATGATTTCAAATTTGTCTCTACTCTCTAAGTCACTATGAATTTATATTTCTCAGATACACTTGGATAATATCTCATCCAGCCTCATAAGAGCAATTGGTAATCAATTATCACTGTAGTAATAATACACAACAATCACGTAAGTGCCCTCCTTCTCCACAAAGCATACCATTTTGAAGAAAGAGAATTAAAATGGAAATTTTTTGTATACATGTAACCTGACTATACTGTACTATACAGCACACTAGGAAACAATGTTGGATAAATGACATCACCAAACACACCAATGAATAGGACTAAAATGCCCATTACCTCTGATCGCATTTACATATGAACAGATACAATCTTCTATATGTCAAGATTCATATTATGAACTCTGCCACTAGCAAATGACTGATAACATACAGGCAAGGAAATATATATTCTTTCACTCAGGTATCTTAATGAATCCATTACCAACTCAGAACTCTCCTGGTCTTTTTGGTTTTTGTTATTTGTTCAACATTTTTCTTCTTTTTTTCTTGAATAATTTTATCACAAATAAATACTTTTTTATGGTTTTCCTCTTTCATTCAGCACTATAGACTAAATGTTAGTGCCCCTTCCCCCAAATTCATGTTAAATCCCAGCCCCCAATGTGATGGTGTAGGAGGCAGGACTTTGGGGTGGTGATCAAGTTGTGAGGATGATGTTTTCATGAATGGGTTTAGTGTCCCCATAAATATAGACCCCAGAGAGGTTCATCCCCACTCCACCACATGAAGACACGGTAAAAAAATGGCCATCGATGAACCAGGAAGTGAATTCTCACCAGACAATAAATCTGGCAGTGCCTTTGATCTTGGACTTCCCCAATCCCCAGAACTGTAAGAAATAAATGTATGTTGTTTATAATACACCCCACTCTACAGTATTTTATTACAGCAATTTTAATGGATCCCTTAATAAAAGTTGAAGTTTTTCTTTAAATGTCCAAACCAGGGGGTAGATTTGCTTAAAAATTTTTATAATTTTACAAAAACAATGAATTCTGTTATGCTGAAAAGAAATTTTAAAAAATAAATAAAGAAATAAAAATTTAAGAAAATTTTTGTAATTTTAGACTATAATCTTGGTTAGACAAAAACCCTCATTTGGGAAAGATAAATGGTAATTTGATTATGATGATTATGCATAACCCTTCAAAGATAAGTATAGGATAATTGTCCTGGTCTTACCAGGCTGATTTCTCTGTGCTCCCACTGAGACCAAGTTGAAGGGCAGAAAAGAAATGCACAATTTTTAACTCTTATGATCCAAAAAGAGGCCACACAGCAATTCCTCAAGGTGAAGTATATATATATATATATATATATATATATATATATATATGTGTGTGTGTGTGTGTGTGTGTGTGTGTGTGTGTGTTTATCTGTTTGTCTTTCTTAAAACTAAAGTCTCAAAGTTACTCTCATGTATTGCTTTACAGAAGATATTCTGCAGATAGGTTCCATAACAAAATATTAAAAACAGCATTTTTTGGAGCAAATATTGAAGCACATTGCACATAACTCCTAAAGTATCCTTTGCTAAAAATTAAGGCAGGGGCACCTGGGTGGCTCAGTTGGTTAAGCAAAAGACTCTTGATTTTTGTCTCAGCTCATGATCTCAGGGTCATGAGACTGAGCCCAGCATCGGCTCCATGCTGGGCATGGACCCTGCATAAGATTCTCTCTCTCTCCCTCTCCCTCTCCCACCCATTTGTGTGCATGTATGCACTCTCTTTCTTTAAAAATAAGCAAACAAACAAAAAAGCATAATGTAAAAATAATAAGTTTTGAGGAGCTGAGCAAATATGATCCAAATATATTCAAATATGGTAGTAGTAGCAGTAGTAGTAGTAATAGCAATCAACTTGCTTGACTTCTCACTCTGTGTCAGCTGCCCCATCGTCAGGCTACCCACGTGCAAACCCCAGCTCAATCACTTACAGGCTGTACGACCTTGGGCCAAATTCTTCAGCTGTCTTTGACTTGGTTTTCTCATCTGTAAAATCCAGAAGTTGCGAACAGCACCCACTTCATAGGATAGTTGTGAGGATTACGTTTTGTGTGTTTACCTTGTATATGCCCGTGTCAGACACTAGAACCTGTGCCACTATAAAACTGGCGCTTGCCTCTTCCACATTTCCTGTACCATGAATTCATCCCATGCTGAAAAACAAAAGACAGCATTCCCCCAGAAAGATATTTAGATGCTGATAAGCATTCTGCCTTCCTCTTTATATTTATGGTCATTTTAAGGCTATTATAAACTTGCAGTGATAATGCTGAAATGTAATAGATATATCTAGGGTCACAAAACACAGCAAACAAGGATGGTAACTCGATTAGCATTCCAAAAGTATAAAAAGACTTTGAGCCTAAGTTTTGCTGCCACAGTAACTATAAAGCCTGAAGAATATAAATATAAAAAGATGGGATATATTATTGAAAAATGAAGTCTGCCAGAAAGTGCATGTCACAATTGCTGAAAGACATAATGATTTCAGCAGAAACGCACACTTAGTAAATATTATGAAAACAAATCTGAGGTTCTTGTTAAAGATAGTGGGCCAAATACAGGATTCCCTCCACAAATAACCATGAAAGTGAAAACATGGTAGTTTTTAAATAGGATGTACAGACAGTGAACACAGAACAGGAGAGAATGCAATTTTTCAAGCTGGAAATGTGAGGATGTGTGGAATCTGAATTTTGTCACTTAAGGAAATGGAATCTTTACCAAGCAGTGCAACATGATTTGCCTGCCCAACTACCAAAGGGTTCAATAATTCCTCTCCCTACCTAGAAACAGCAGTAAAAAGGGACGACAAAAAAAAAAAATTTTTTTTCCTCATACTCTTGGCAGCTGGGCAATCTCCCTTCTCTACCAAGCTCATCTGCCAAAGACTGAGGGTGTTTGAAACTGAAGACTTTGGCACTAGATGAAACCACGTGGTGAGATGAGGGCACCATATGAAAAAGAGAGATTCGGAGGAAGAGTTTAATCATTCAGACTGAGACTCCCCAGCATCCCCACCAGCCACCCACAGGAGCTGGCAGTCAACTGATAACATGAGGTCATAGGACAGGAAGATGCCCCACTCAGAGACATACCACCCAATATGAGTTTCCTAGGACCACTGTAACACCTCACCACACACTGGTGGGTTAAAATAACAGAAATGTATTCTCTCACAGTCCCGGAGACCAGAAGTCCAAAATTACGAAGTGGGCAGGGTGGGTTCCTTCAGAATACTCTGAGGCAGAATCCATCACTCGCTTTTAGAGCTGGTCATTCACAATCCTTGATGTTCCTTAGCTAGCAGTTGCTCTGACCCTTGCCTCTATCTTCACATGTTCCTTTCTTCTGTTTATGTCTCTATGTCTTCTCCTTTTCTGTCTCACAAAGGTGATCTCATTGAATTTAGGACCCACCCTAATCCATAAGGACCTCATCTATACCCTTACCTTAAATACATCTGCCAGGACCCTCATCTCAAGTAAGGTTAATATTCAGAAGTTTCGGGTATGCTGAAGTTTGAGGAGATATAACCAAACCCATGGCATACCCCCAAGAGAAAAGGCCAAAACAGGGCTCTTCTTGGGGTTTCCCAATTAAATGGCACAGCCATATTCCCTCTACAGTGAAACTCAGAGTCTTTAATCTCCTTTCCTCTCTCCTCACAGGCCCAGAGCTTCTGATTTGTTATTTAGTGGCCCACTCTAAAATAGAAATTATGCAGAGTTGAAATCTACAAAAATACTCATGAAGTAAGAGAATTTTTTGAAACAAGAACATGATACTATAAAAAGGGACAATCATAAGAGAAAATTCAATAAAATTATTACTATGAAAATAGAAGAAAAACTCAGTGGAAGTTTTAGAAGACAGAACTGAATAAATTTCTTTGGAAGTGAACGAGCACAACTAACTGATGAATAGGATACAAAGAAAGATAAGAAAATTAAAGGACAGGACCAAGAGATATGATATATAAGTAGGAATTTCAGAAAATAGGGGAAAAAAGATGAAGATAAATAAGAAATAATTCAATAGGACTTCCCAAGATATAATAAAGCATATGAAGTCCTAGCCTAAAAGCACAGAAAAGTACAACAAAATGACGAAATTAGACCTCCATTGAAAAATATGGTCATGAAATATCAAAACATGGGAAATAAAAGAAAATCCTGAGACATGGGAGAAAATACTGTTGAACACAAACAACCAAGCATCAGAATGCAAATGAACTTTACTAAAGCTAGAAAATCGAGAATTTGAAATCTCTTTACATTTCTAAGGAGCAGGATTTCTATATAAGCCAGGGAAAGTCAAGGTTTTAGGAGGCTCAGAAGCTTACATAATTTGGAAAGGTTCTCTTTAAGAAAAATAATTCAAAATTATAAATGCAAAATTAGACATAAGGGTCTTAAAAGTGGCCCATGCATAGCTTAATTTTTCAGTGTATTTGCTTTTAAATCCTATAAACATTCAGGATATCAGGAAGTGAGAAGGTAGAAAGTCTAAAAATTGGCAATATTAAGTCCCATGCACCCTTTCACAGACACCAACTGGTGGAACTCCTTCATTAATGTCCTCAAAAGAAGATTCCCACTCCCAGAAAGACAAATTAGATACCCATTTCCTTCTTCTTTCTTCTAGGCACAACTAAGAACTCTGGACATTAGTATAACAAACATAAGGAGATTCTGAAATGTGGAAAGAAAAAGACAGACTGACTAGTGAACTAAGGACCCAAAAAATGACATGGTGGGAATTCCTTGGGTTTTCTTTTTGCCTTGAATATCCCAGACTGAGTAATAGAGAAGCAAACCCAGAAATGACTAAAGACACAAACACAAGTCCCAAGAAAATCTTGCTCTGTCTAGCTAAAAGAGCAGAGAAGGGGAAGGCTAAGAGGACAAGAACTTTTAAACACTCCTACTGAACATCTCAGAGAAAAAAAAAAAAATGCCCCCCTTCATTCACAGAAATAGTATCCAAAAAGGTCTGCTGAGACACAACATTTAAGGAAGATCCAGGGTCTCATAACATCATGCCCCCAAAATCCAGATTTTAATCAATGTTATCTTGAATGAAAACCGTAAGCAGAGTTCAACACTGAGACGTCAGATATGCAAGAATCTCTGATGAACAATTATACACATGCTTGAAACAAACGGAAGATAGAAAATCTCAGCAAAGAAACTGAACATACCAGCAAAGAAATAAGATATTTAAAAATTAGAATACATACTAAATTAGAACACATATTTAAAAAGACTGTATACTATAATTTAGAAATAAATAAATGGGATCAACAGAATTAATATGACAAAGCAAATTATGTCTTCAAGAGAACTTGAAGACAGACCAAAAGAAATTAACAGTCCAAACAAAATGAAAATAGGCTAACAAATGAACAGAGCCTCAGACTTATATGGAGTCTAGCAGAAGATCTAATATTTATGTGATCGCAATCACAGCAGGAGAGGAGAAAGAGGACAGGATTAAAAAGTATTTGAAGAAGTAATTGCTGAACTTCCCAAATTTGGCAAGACATAAACCCTATGGATTCAAGAAGCCAACTGAGGGTCACACAAGGAGAAACCCAAAGAACTACCCATGAAGACATATCACAATTCAACTTTTTGAAAAATAACTCCCACCCCCAATCGTGAAACAGGAGAAAAGACATCTTACCTTACTTTCTCTATCACTCTGGATGTGGGGCCTACTTAAAATTCTCTCTCTCTCTCTCTCTCTCTCCCTTCCCCCTCCCCCCTCACATGCTCACTCTCTCCCTCTCTCTCCCTCTCTCACAAAAAAAAAAAGAAAAAGAAATTAAGCATATACTTATCAAATACCCAGCAATAAAATATTTACTTTTAAAATTTTATTATTTATTTATTTAAGAGAGAGAGCATGCATGAAGTAGGGGGAGGGGCAGAGGAAGAGGGAGAAGCTGACTCCCCAATGAGCAGGGAGCCTGATATAGGACTCGATCTCAGGACCCCAGGATCATGACCCTAGCTGAAGGGACCCTAGCTGAAGACACTTAAGTGACTGAGCCACCCAGGGGCCTGCATTTATACCAAATAAATGAAAAGTTATGTTTACATTAAAATCTGTATACAGATGCTCACAGCACCCTCATTTGTAACAGTCAAAAACTTGGAAAAAAAGAAAATGTGCTACAATAAATGAGTAAACTGTAGTCCATCCCTACCACAGAACACAATTCAGGGATAAAGAAGAACAAACTACTGACAAAAACAGCAGCTTGTATGCATCTCAGGGGAACGTTGCAGATTGAAAAAAGCCAATCTTATATATGGTATGATTCCATTTATATCACATTTTCAAAATGGCAAAATTACCAAAATGGACAACAGATCAGTGGTTGCCAAGAATGAAGGATGGCAGAAGAGAGGGAGATGGACAGGAGTATAGAAGTGAAGATTTTTGTGGGGATCCAATCATTAGGCATCTTCATTGTGGCGGTCGTTACATCAATCACACCCATAATAAAATGACACAGAACTATAAGTATACATTATAACAGTGTCAGTTTCTGGTTTTGATATTTCCCTGAAGTTACAGAGGATGTAATTTGGGGAAACAGTGAAGGGTACACAGGGTCCTCTACACCCTATCTTTGCAACTTCCTGTTAAATTATAATTGATTCAAATTAAAAGAGTAAAACAACTACAAAAAGAACCTTAAACAAGAGGAAGAAAGAGAGATCGAAGAAATAGGGATAAAACACAAGAGCAAGGCAAAGGAAAATTCAGGACCAATCTTTACAACAGGACTGAATATGAATAAATGTGGATGAAAAGTTCTTTGGGAAGTATCTCCAAAAAGGTGAAACTGATTAAAAAAAAAAAAGTGTTCGATCACATCAAAAGGGTTGTTAGAAAACTGGCAGAGAGTTTAAAGATAAATTAATAATAAATTTAAGAATAAACCAAACGAAAAAAGGAGGAGCCATCATCTCCATATAAAAGGAAAGGATATAAAAGGCAGGAAACATAAGCATAATTGTATAGGCCTTCAGACATTAGTGTTTACAGCCATAATAATATAAACAAACACTGAAGATTTATTAATCCAAAACAATAAAAAGATGAAAGCATGCATACGAAATGTTCATATTGGAGGAGTAGGTAAAGAGCTAAATCCCCATCTTCCATGAGGGTAAATCAAGAGATAACACTCAAGACCAAAAAATCAAGAAGTCACAGCATAATCACATCATGTGACCAAAGAAACAATATGTTGAAAGCACTGGAAGAAGGGCCTGCTGCTTTTCATAACAAACTTTGTAGAGAGATTTATTTAGCCAAACCTCTACATGCATAAAAAAAAAAAGAAAGAAAGAAAACTAGGGGCACCTGGATGGCTCAGGTAGTTAAGTGCCCGACTTCAGCTCAGGTCTAGATCTCAGGGTCCTGGGATCGAGCCCCATCCTGGGCTCCCTGCTCAACGGGGAATCTGCTTATCCCTCTGCCCCACCCGCCTCTTGTGCTTTCTCTCTCTCTCTTTTTCTCAAATTAATAAATAAAATCTTATAAAAAAATTAACATACCATGACTCCAACAAATTCTGTGCCCTACCATTATAAGTGTAACAGCAACTTCAAAACCTTTCAAATAACCAAACAAAAACTTATATGCCCATGGAAAGTATTCCTACACTAAACAGAAAATTTGCTGATTTTCAAAAACAAATGTTTATATTTTAAATAAAAACTAAGAATTATTTTTAAAAATGCTGTGAAAGTCAGTGGTATCTCTGATTTACCCATGTTCTAGGAGGTCAACCTGCCCAACACAGCAATATCCGCACAGGATGTCTTCTTAAAATTGCACAACATGATGCATTTTGAATGTGAAACACAAATTAGAAGTAGATGTCAAAAACCTCAAGAATGTAACCATGAAGCCAAACACTTTATCCCCAAAGATACATTTTCATTTGGAACAATCCGATGGAAATCCAACCACGTCAAATAGAAATTAAGAATTTATCATCAAAGAGGACACGGCTGGCTCCTTCCCACAACAGCATTTTCATTTATCTTATCGTGATTGTGTCCTAAATTTAGTGTCTTTTTTACTCTTTACCGGAGTAAATTTGATCAGCTCTCTCAGAGTCAATGTTGAATTGATGTTAATTTAATATTTCCAAATCCTTTGTGAGCAAGTGTCATTTCTTGCATCCAAATCGTCTTTTAAGCTAAATCAGCTGAATGTAAAGCACAAATAAAAATGTCCTGGTACTTTAAAGATCTATTACAGACTGCCCACCTCCCACTCCACCCCTCCCAAACAATAGGTCATTTAAACTATATGTACATACAACAATGGAGATGGATTAACTTGGTCCACATAAACTCGCTGTGTTCAATTCTTACTGTGAATCGGAATCAATTGGAGCACTTTTGACCACAGTCACCAAACTGTGGAAAGAACCGAGATGCCCTTCAACAGACGAATGGATAAAGAAGATATGGTCCATATATATAATGGAGTATTATGCCTCCATCAGAAAGGATGAATACCCAACTTTTGTGTCAACATGGACAGGACTGGAGGAGATTATGCTGAGTGAAATAAGTCAAGCACAGAGAGTCAATTATCATATGGTTTCACTTACTTGTGGAGCATAAGGAATAACATGGAGAACATTGGGAGATGGAGAGGAGAAGTGAGTTGGGGAAAATCGGAGGGGGAGACGAACCATGAGAGACTGTGGACTCTGAGATACAGACTGGGGGGTTTGAAGGGGGAGGGGGTGGGGGCTTGGGTGAGCCTGGTGATGGGTATTATGGAAGGCACCTATTGCATGGAGCACTGGGTGTGGTGCCTAAACAATGAATGCTGGAACACTGAAAAGAAGTAAAATAAAATGGAAAAAAGAAAGAAAAAAGAAAAAAAAAACCACTAATGCTCTTATTCAGAGAGCATTGCTATTGATGTTTTACTGAAATATAGTTCCTACGCCATGAAATTCAACCATTTTAATGTGTCCAATTCATTGGATTTTAGTATATTCACAGGACTGTGTGACCCTCACCACAATCAATTTTAGAATATTTTTATCACTCAAAAATAATCCCCCATAACAATTAGGTATTATCCCCAACCCTCCCATTTCCAAGCCCTAAGTAAGCAAGTGAGCGCCAATCTACTTTCTATCTCTATGGATTTGTTTGTTTTGGACACTTCAAACACATGGAATCAAACAATATGTAGCCTTTTATGTCTAGATTCCTTTACTTAGCACAAGGCTCATCCAACTTGTAGAATAAATCATAACTGCATTCCTTTTTTATTGCCAAAGAATATTCAATTATACGGATATAACACATTTTTTTTATCCATTCATCAGTTGATAGACATTGGGTTATTTCCATTTTGGGGCTATGATGAGTAATATTGCCATGACTATTCATGCATGAGTTTTTGTGTGAATATATGGCTTCATTTCTCTCAAATACATGCCTAGGATTAAAGTCTCTGAGTTATATGGTAATTCCACATTTAGCCTTTCTAGGAACAGCAAGACTGTTTCCCAAAGTGACTATACCACCCTATAATCTACAGCAGTGTAAGGGCGAGGTTCCAGTTTCTCCTTATCTTCACCAACACTTATCACCTGATCTATTTACCAGAGCCATGCTAGTGGATTCCTGCAAACAGTTTCATTCAATTGCTATAGCTGGTGTGTCCGGGCACTGTGTTATTATTTTTTATCTCCAGACTGAGATATTTACTTTTTTATTTTGTTTCATTTATTTGAGAGAGAGAGAGCACGAGAGAGAGCATTTATTTGAGAGAGAGAGAACCCGACATGGGGCTCGATCCCAGGATGCTGGGATCATGACCCAAGCAGAAGGCAGTCGCTTAACCAACTGAGTCACCCAGGATACCCTCCAGCTTAAGATATTTAAAACCAGGATTGAGAGTCACCATTCCAGCCTCTAACAGAGTACCACATGTGGCCAACAATGGCTAGGGGAACAGGGGTTATGCCTCTAGCCTCAGAATTTGGAAAGCCACATTGTCAAGTGGAAGTAAATGAAACAAATTAATGATCCCTCTTCCTAGATATAGATATAGATAGATAGATAGATAGATAGATAGATAGATAGATATAGAAAGATAGAAAGAGGAAGAGAGAGAGAGAGATGACTTCTACATTCCTTTTCTGGCTGCAGAAGAATTCAGCCTCATTCTTCACCACTCCCTACTCACCTCCAAATGTCAACCTTACCAATGACTAATCCCCCCAATCAGGAAATGTTTATCGATGCTATTACATATATATACACACATGTATACATATGTATACATATACATACATACACACACAAATTAGTTCTTCTTTCTGCACCATACCCTCCTCTACCACTTCACTCTAGTGTGTCAATCACCAACTAAAACCTCTTCACTTGTAGGAAGCCTGGCCTCACTGTTTAGAGTTAGATGCTTCCTCATTTATGCTTCTGTGGGAAAACTAAGTATTTTCCATGCACTATACTAAGAGCTCTATGTCATTTATTTCTCACAACTCTATGAAGAAGCTGTTATTAACCCAGTTTTACAAAGGAGAAGTTGAGGATCTAAAGGGTTAAACTGAGCTGAAACTGTATTAGAGAGGTACCATACTTTCAAATCTGAAAGGAAATTTGCATTTTTTCCATCAACCACTACTTGTGTTATTTTTTTTCTTATTTATTCATTCAATATTGAATGTTGATTCTGCACTGAGCATCATGCTAAGCATTGGGCATATAATTGCAGACCTGTCTTCCTAGAGCTGATATTCTGATAGAGGAAGAAGATATTAATGCAATAATCTCAAATATAAACTCAACTATACAGACTCTAATAAAAAAAAAAATCTGGTGCCAGTTAGAATATCTAGGGTTTCTATTTTTGGTAGACATTTACCTGTATACCATCATCTCCACTGGGAACTGTCCCTCCCCACCCAGTAATGTGCTGAGCCAATTACAGTATCCCAAATCTGGCCAAAGTATTTGTATCCTGACTCAGCTTGGTTACTCACAGTATAACACATACCTGCTCACAGTCAACACATAAAGGACAGGCATAAGACCTGAGCTGCATTGACCAGCACCCTTCCCTAGTCTTCTATCAGTCAGGGAAGGCTCAGTTATGTTGTGGTAACAACCAACCAGAGAATCACAGCAGCTTAAAGCAGCCAGGTCTAGTTTTCTCTCACATGACACCTCCATCACAAGTCAACAGGGAGACTCTGCTCACTGCAGTCCCTTAGGAACCCTCATGGCAGAGGTTCCAGTTGGCTTATGCTTCCCTGATCCCAGAGGAGAGTGAAAAAAAAACAAAAAAACAAAACATCATGAACCATACACGGGAGAAACACCTTACTTCAGTCAAAGCAAGTCATCTGCTGAGGCTGAGTTCAAAAGGAAGCTACGTAATTCTGCTTGTGGGGAGAGACACAAAATATTTCTGGGGTTCCCATTTATTTTTGAAAATTGAGATGACCTAAGCCTAGAACTGTCTATAGTTAAGTTCTTCTTCCATTACCACACCTGCACAATGAGGCCAAAGCAAAAAAGCAAGGCCTAAGAGACTGAGTTCAGGAGAGCCATGGGTGCCAGGGCCTGGCTCGAATCCTGGGCTTTCTTTTTTCTTTTTCTTTTGTTTTTTTATTTTTAATGTTTTATTTATTTATTTGACAGACAGAGATCACAAATAGGCAGAGGCAGGCAGAGAGAGAGGGGGAAGCAGGCTCCCAGAGAGCCTGATGCAGGGCTTGATCCCAGGACCCAGGGATCATGACCTGAGCCGAAGGCAGAAGCTTTAACCCACTGAGCCACCCAGGTGCCCCAACCCTGGGCTTTCTTATCATATGAGACAGTAGCATCAGTAAAATCCCTTTCTCTTAAGCCAGTTAGAAATGTGTTTCTAGGGGTACCTGGGTGGCTCAGTGGGTTAAACGTCTGCCTTCAGCTCAGGTCATGGTCCAAGGATCCTTGGAAGGAGCCCTGCATGGGACTCCCTGCTCAGCAGGGATGGGAGTCTGGTTCTCCTTCTGCCCCTCCCCCTGTTCATATGCATTCTCTCTCCCTCTCTTTCACACACACACACACACATGCTCGCTCACTCTCTCTCTCTTTCTCACACACACAGGGTCTCTCTCTCAAATAAATATATAAAAATCTAAAAAAAATTAAAAATGGGGGCACCTGGGTGGCTCAGTGGGTTAAAGGCTCTGCTTTCGGCTCAGGTCATGATCCCAGGGTCCTGGGATCAAGCCCCGCATCGGGCTCTCTGCTCAGCAGGAAGCCTTCTTCCTCCTCTCTCTCTGCCTGCCTCTCTGCCTACTTGTGATCTCTGTCTGTCAAATAAATAAATTAAATCTTTAAAAAAAAATAAAAATGGGTTTCTATTACTTGTAACCAAGAGTGCTCAGACTAAGTTTGTCTGAATGGTCAGGACATGACATACTGGGAACTGAGACATCAAAGATGATATAGGATAATCAAGCAACTCTAAGAGTAACAAACTTAATCATTTGAATTTCCACATTTGCACAAAAAAGGATTATGACATCTACCTTGCAGGTTCTCATAAGGATAAAAGGAGTTCATGCATTAAGCAATCCCAGTCCCCATCTGCCGCCTAGCAGGTGTTCCTTAAAATCTTAGTCTCCGTTCCTTCCTTCTTTGCCCTATTCCTTCCTCCTGCCTTCCTCAGCCTAAAAACCACAAAATGTTTCATCTTCATGTCGCTGTCACCCAATAGAGTTTACGAGGTTTAAGAAAACCCTCCGAAATGAGGGGGGGGGGTGACTAGAACAGAGTGGGTTGAGAGCGGAAATATCGTAAGCATAAGGAAATTCCAAATAAACTGAAGGCTTGGCTTCGACCCCTGTGTTCAGGGCCACAAACAGTGAGGGTACCTCACACACAAGATCCTTTCACTAAACTGGAGATAAGGCATTCCTGCTCTGGGCATTAGCTGCACACCTCAGTAGATCATAATAATAAATACTGGAAAATTCTCTGTATCTCTACAAATACTTCTCTGGTTTGTCCAGGGTCATTACATCACTCAGGCCAAAGGCAGAACAGAGCATGGGACTGGGGAATCTAGCACCGACTTCAATGCATCACTGCCTTTTACTTTCTTTTTGTTTTTAACTTTGCAATAAATTAATTGCCACATATATTATGCAATTCAGAGCAGAAAATGCACAGCCAGTATCAAATCCATCTTTAGGTGCCCTGAGACAACTCCATTCCAGAGAGAAGTGACAAAGAACAACAAACATTTGGTCAGCAGTAAGACTAAAACTAAAAAGCACTAAAAACGTAATTATTTCCTCGACAAAAACAGATTGTAGCTCTGACAGTCTTATAAATGTGTATATGAAACTTTACCTTCATTTTGAAGCTTCTCATCTATTACTAAAATTATTCTCCATACATTTTAAGAAGGCCAAATTCATTGTATACTTTTTTGCCCACCTCAATGCTTAAAACAACGAAGAGGCCTCTATTTTAAATATTTATTTGTATGTTTTTGACTGATTTAGTGAGATATCATAGAAAAAGTAATAGGTTTGCTCTGTAAACATGTATTTTTATGTATATTACATCAATTTGCACACTGCAAAGAACTAAGAATAGTAGTAATAAATGGTTATATTTCATAACGCCTTGTAAATTTAGAAAACACTGGGACAAATGTGTCTGCTTTCTTATAGACAGCTTCTAAAGAGTGTAGAAAAAATATGATCACTAATTTTCAAAGGAGGAAACTAAGCCTTGTATTTATTAAGTGGGTTGGCCAGCAACTTCTTAGTTAAGTGCCCCTGTTAAGACTGGAACCCAGGTCTTTGATGTGGTCACCACCATGATGGAGACTATTGAACCAGACTGGGCTTGGATCTTGGTGCACTTCTCGCTATCCACATGACCTGAGTGAAGCCATTTCACCCTCTGTGCTTGGGTTTCCTCATCCGTGTAATAAGGATAACAATAATAAGTTCCTGTGAGTGTTAAATGAGCATTTGGACATGGTAAGCGCAGAGTACTCTCTTATTCTACCCATTTCAGAACACTTCTCCATATATCATAGTGCCTCATGAGCAAGGGGATTTATTTTCAAATATTTTACAGATTTGAGATAATAAATAAGTCTGGAGTTTTGTCTTTGATATGTATCATCGAGTGAATTTGGGCAATTTACATAAGCTCCCAAACCCACCATCTCATCAGTACATAATCATCTCTTCATACAAGTGTTAGCTCTATTAAACAAAGTAATGTTCTAAATCATTTAGCATGTGCTCCGTGTGGTATAAGCCACTATTAATGGGAGTTATCCTCACCTAACACATAGTTACTAACACCTAATACCTAACACCATTTCTATAGCTGGAACTCTCACCTGTAGTGACAGGGCCTCTAACCTCATGAAAAAGTCAGCCCTCTAGGAGGATTCCTTGAAAACCCCAAGGGCTGCTGAATATGGCAGGTTGTCTCATCAAACCCATGGCCTCTGCCTCAGTCTTTCCTCCTCTCCAGTGGCAACCATCTTGGGCAATACAGGAATTCAGTGAAAGACTTCATGAAAGGGTGGGGAAACAAGAAGTCATCTTACTGGACATTCAGTGTGGGTCAAACCAATCATGTCCATAAAACTAAGGAAGGAGGGAAACCTCTGCAGATCTCTAATAATATGACTATCAATGCAAATAGGAAGTACTAGTACCAATATGGATGATACATACTGAAAGCCCGTTCATGCCAAGTTCTACTCTCAGGGAATGATGGCTTTAGAATGCAGGTACTCCAATCATTTCCAAGAGATGAGATGCGGGATGTTAAGCAACTGTCCACGTTGAGAAGTAGCAGTGTTGGAATTTAAAAAGCCTGATCCCAGAAATGAAGGTTAAAGATTAACATTACGTTCTGCACTACAGCTAACTTTTAGCTTCCCAATTTCTTTAACAGAGCACATTCTCATCACAACTTCAAAGCCTCAGCATATCCATTTCTAAGACTCCGTGCTTTGGTGAGGCGACTCATTTGTAGGTGTCTAATACATAAGGCACTTGTGTCCTGCGTCTTTATGGCCTGATACACCAAACCATTTCCAAAAGAATTCCAAGTCCAAAATATTAAAGGCTCGACCCTGAGTTTATAGTACCCATTTCCCGCAGACCCGGTAAATAACCAGAGCCAAGCCTGAGGAGCCTTAAGCAAGTCTGAAAAGTACGACTTTTAAAGTGACAGAGAAGAAATGAGTAATGATGAGGTGTCCCTGTGGAGCGGCATCACAGCTGTTCAGTACGACACGCAGACTGTCAGAAGGTAGGGTTTCTGCTGCTGACAGTCCCCTGAACTGGGCAACAGCTTTCTACACAATTCCCTCATCTCCTCATTTTTATACTGGATATTAGAATTCCACCTTCAAAGACAGGGAAGGAGTCCTTCATCAACGGTGCCATGGGAACGAACTTCAGCGCCCGTCTCGTCCTCCAGGTGAGACAGCAAATGAACAAAGGAGAAAACAAATCTATGGGTTTGAAGGCGGGCCATCAATACATTTCCCAAAAGACATTTAGACTCAAGCCCCAGAACTCAACAGCAGGTCTTGTCAGTCTAGTTTCTACCCAGAGACATTCACCCTTTGCAACAAAACCACACCGGATAATTCAAAACTTGGGAACTAAAGCATACAAAACAAAATAAAACAAAAACAATAACAAAAAAATACAAAACCCTATAACAACAACAACGCTGCATTAGTTTTCATTGATGAATTTCGAATCCATTTAAGAGTATTGCTATTAGTGATTAAGCAATTGGCTATATAAACAAGGAGATGAAATTTTATTTGAAATGGAGAATTAAAAAAAAAAACCCAGAGTGCTGTTGAATACAGGCTGAAGTGGGAATCAGTTAATTAACTGAATGACAGTGTGGATGGCACACAATTTGTACCCTGCCAATCAAAGACATACCATTCATGTGCTAGTTAACTACTCAAAGCTCTGTGCTAGGAATTGTGAGGAATACAAAGCAGGCTCAACCCAGCACCAACCACTGGAAACCACATCCTACTTTGCAAGATGGACCCAGATGCATTCATTCTACAAGCATCTACCCTGTGCCAGGCCTGTTACAGTTCACCTAGGATACAAAGACAACTAAAGTAGCTTCTTCTCTCAAGGAATTCACAGCTGATTTGGGGGGAAATCCCTACAAATACTGATATCTTAGTTCTTTAGTAAGAGTTAATGCAAACGTCACGCAAAAATAGGTTTACCATGAATGGTAATTTTCATGGAGCCCCTCCCAACCTCACACAAGCCCTTGCCATATTCACAACAACCTATTACATGGATAAGATCATGTCTTCATCACTGTAACAAAGTAGCTGAAGTTTAGAGAAGTCATGTGCCTTGCCTATGGTCACACAGCTGAGAACTGGCATTATAAACCAGACCCAGGCGTTCCAAAGCTCAGGGTATTCTCCTGGGTATGTTACCCCCAGAGAAATCACATACAGTGACAGCCAAGAACAAGAAACGACTAACTGTGCTGGAAGAAATCAGGAAGATCTCACACAGGAAGTGACTCAAGAAAATAACAAATAATAAAATGTAGTACTATTAGAGAGAAATTTTATTAAATCCATCTTGGCTTACTTAAAGTCTCATTTACTTTTGGAAAAATGTACCTTTAACACTTTAATTTAGAAAAAGAGAAAGAAACTACATTTGCAGTATTTCGTCCGAGCTAACAATTCATCTTAGGAAATCATAATGAAAGAGAGCTACTCCTAACTGGATAACGGAGACTTTTCTGTTTGGCTCCTCTCTCTTGTCTCCATACAAGACCACTAGATGGGGATAGCCGCACACCCATTCAGAGGCTAGTCTGCGAAATGGTCACCATTTCGGCAGCTTGCTTCACAAAACGTCCTTCTTATAAAAACCTAAATTTCCATATTATTATTAGGCACAGCAAGTGGGTCACAGAGGGATGGATATTTAAGACTGTGTAATGTCTTTGCTATATCTGTGCTAAGAACTGGATGTGCCTTCAGAGATAGCTCACGTCCCAACTTAAAAAGTTTTGTAGTTTCCTAAAAACTGCATAAACCAAAAGCTTTAATGCGGTCTCTGTGTAGATCACTGCCTTTATGTGCAAGAGGAGATATTATATCTATGCTTACTTTCTCTTTTAAATTCGGGGGTGGGGCGAATCACATGATGGGAGCCTGAGGCTGTTACTCCCTCTATTTAAATAAATACAATTTCTAAGGCAATCTGCCCAAATTTTGATTTTCAACAATTACTTGTGAAAATGAACATCAGATTCAGCGTGTGTTTGGCTTAAAGTAAACTGATTTGAATGCAAGCCCAGAATTGAAATTTGATTTCTTCACATTTTAAGTCTCGATATCCATTTGACACTGGGAAGAGCATGGAAATGTTATTTTGGTGATGAAACCACCATGAGAAGAATCTCAGCACGTTGCTTCACGGAAAGAGCTCCAGGCAAAGCCATTATGTGAAGGGGCAAATGAAAGGAGCCCAGGAAGAAGCCTCGTAGAGCCTGTGTGGGTATTAGGTTTAAGTGACAGGGAGAGAGGATAAGAGGCTTCGGTGGAAGATAAGATGATACAAAGTAAGCCCCACGTTCCTTTTCTCAGGAAGCCACCTCGATGAACAGCCATGTCCTGATAAGCAAGCACAATCCTTAAGACATTTTCAAAATTACTTAGGGATGAAAAACATATTTCATCAATGCTGGAAATATTTATAAGCAACCAATTTCATAGTTAAGACCTCCCTACATAGACTCACCTTGTCTGGTTTTTAAGAGTGTGTTACACAGTACACTTAAGTCTTAGGAATTTAGGAGATTTTAGGAGAGACCTTAAACACTGTGATAATTTAACATTCCACCGGCTGAGTTGAAATTTTTAAAACTCTGATTTCCAGGACAAGTTTTGTATTACATTTTCATTTAAATAGAACACAGGAAATCTAGTAAGGAAAAATAGATAGATAGATAGATAGATAGATAGATAGAAAGAATGAACTTCTATTTGCCAGAAGAGGGCTCTGTCCTCAAACTTAAAAATATTTCATACCATGGCTAAAGTACCTTGGCTATCCTGAATGATGCTTCCGCACAACCTGGTTTAATTGTTGCATTAGAATCTTGCACCTAGGATCAAGGTGGAGTTGCTCACTTGAAGGGTGGAGTTGCTCACTTGAAGGATGTCATCATTTATAACGCAAAGAATAGCCATTATTTCCCAAAGCTAATGATGAAAAGCTAAAAGGATGCCATTCTATAGCATCACAAACTTCATAATTCATAACTTCAATACCTAGCCCTTGCACTCATCCAGCTGAAATGTGCGATTCCTGTATTTGCTTGCATATTCCACAAAAATCTCCCTTTTGGAATGCATTATTTTATGAGAACTGCTATTTTTCTTGCTTAGCTGGAAAATAAGACAAACACATGAGAGGTTGAAGAAAGAAAGGCAAAAGAATGCAAAGTTTTCCAAATATTTATTTTAGTAATTTTGGTTTATTCTAGAAAATGAGACAAGATCAAGAACATATTTAGGTAAAGACAGAGAGAGCAATATGTGATTCTCTCAGTGAATGGGATGCCCATGTCCACACACCAGCTAGTTGGAGGAGGCCTGGCTCCACTGTTTACTACTTGTATGACTGCGAGTAGGTTACTTAACATTCATCTTTACTTTCCTCAGCTGCAGAAAAGCAATAATAATGGCACCTATTGCATACTCATTCTTTATCCTCATATCCTCTTTATTTTTTAAGGCACTGCCTATTTTCTGATGGGGGGAGGTAGACATTCATCTATTTTGTTTCTTTCCCTCAACAGGTCATAAGCTCTATAGCCCACAGACCTTATCTTTGCTTTCATCTTATTCCTAGTATGTGGCACATGGTGAGCTCCCAAAAAATGCTCACTGAAGGAATCAGTGAGGAGCTATTGTAAATCCATATGAGCTACTAAGCTAGATCCCAGGACACAGTAAGCCCTAAGAATTTCTGTAACACTTCCTCTCCCTTCTATTAATTTTTGTATTTACTTTGCATGGATGGTTCAATAGTATAGATTTCTAGATGCGTGCTAGTGGTATAAACTTGCTTTCATAAGTAAACATACGAAGTCAAAGCTTAATGATTTAAAGGCAACTATTAAGTAAATAATATTATAGGTGGAGGGTGCAAATGGCAATCACTGTGCACGTGATACGTTGGCCATTGTGTCACAGATAACCGGGGTTCAGCAGCCCACTTCACGGAGAATAGGTAGGAGAGGAGGTCAGGGTCGAGAGTGGGGATAAAAGCCTGGAGTTGTCAGGAAGGTCTTCATTTTATAGCTGGGCTGAGGCCAGCAGTTGGAAGAGCAAAGAATCGCTACCTGGGGGAATCCATGGCTTCATACGGCTGCAGACACACAGTTGTATCGAAGGCACAAAACTATAGTTCTAGGCTCACAGAGGCAAATCCCTGGGTGACTGATAAAATTATCCATCAGATGTCATCCTGTGAAAAGAGAAACATCCATGGTCCCTGATTTCTTCATAAACATCGAACCTACAAACTGGACATGATGCTTAAGGGTATCATTCTAAATGCTACAAGTATGGGAAAAGAATTTAGAAAGAATCCTTTGGCTCAGAGTCAACAGATCAGACAGGCAAAGTTATTATCTTAAGTGTTTCAGAGCAGAAATTTTCTATTCCTGAGAAGCAAGTGAAGTGAGGATGTCTGGGGGGCAGGGAGGGGCATATGGGATCCCAGGCTTTGCTGGACCTTTAAAGGCAACAAAGCAAAAATGGGTTCCTGAAAGACACACCTATACCAAATGTAAATGGAAATCTATCCATATACATACCATAGTGTCAATTCTTCTGCAGAAAGTATTATAGTAATTATCCAACAATGTTCCAGTTTTTCAAAACAGACAAGTAGTTATTGAATCACAGAAAATAATAAAATTTATAATTTATAATTCAAGAGGCTGGAGAAGAATAAAATCAACACAACTTGAATCCTTCCTTTATGTGGAAATAATTTATTTCCACTTAATCATATAAAATCTTCCTGTACAAACTGTCTTCCAGGCCTGAGCCCAATCTCTGCTTGAGGAAAAAACAAAAGATACCAGAGAAGAAGACATCATTCTTGGATCACCTTAGGTGTTACTTAATTCTATCTCATGTCAAGAGCTACATAAATTGTTTGACTGAATGGTTCACTTTTCAATCATTTTTGTCATGAAAATATATGCCCAGTAAACAATGAGCATTAGCAACTCCTTGACAGCATCTGAGGAGAATTACAATGACCACAGGAGCGATACTGGAAATACAGAGGGCTGTCATCTGAGGAGGCTTTTAACCTTGAGCTCTGGGGGTAGGTTCAGAGAGTATGAGGCCCAGGCTTAAAATAATTGCGGACACCTGAAGTTCCCTTTGTTTCTCCAACCAAATTCACAATTACTCTCAAATACTCTAAGTAAATGTGCATTTGGTTCTTGTTGTGAATTGTGTCCCCCAAATTCAAATGTTGAAGCCCTAACCCACAGTGTCTCAGACTGTGACTATATTTGGAGACAAAACCTTTCAAGAGGTAATTAAGTCTGAAGGCTGAGGATTTAGGTGGGCCCTAAAACCAGTCTGATTATTGTCCTTATATGTAATTAGGACACACGGATAAAACATCAAGGATGGGCACAGAGGAAAGACCACGTAAGGACGGAGCAAGAAGGTGGCTCTGAAAGCCAAGCAGAGAGCCCTCAGAAGAAATCAAACCAGCTGGCATCTTGGTCTTGGACTTCTAGCCTTTAGAAAAGCAAGACAATAAATTTCTGTTCCTTAAGCCCCGCAGTTTCTGTGGTATTGTTATGATGGCCCAGCAGACTAATTAAGTTCTCAGGAAAAAATTCCCTTTGATCTACTCTGTGCAACAGTCCTGAAGTAAAATAATGTTTATTATCCATCAGGTTTCAGATGCAACAATTTTAAAACAAACACATTACTTAAAATCTGATTAGAGTAGGTGAAAATTCCAAATAGACTTTATTCTCCCATTTGAACTGTTTAAATTTGTTGTGGATGCGACTGAATAAAAATGTGTATTTCATACAATATATTTTATGTTGCTGTTTCCCTTAAAAATAGGTTAATA
>PISX010013847.1:0-55176 GCA_004024625.1 Mellivora capensis | reverse complement strand
CTCAAATTAATAAAATTATGAATGAAAAGGGAGAGATCACAATTAACACCAAGGAAGTAGAAACAATCATCAGAAGCTATTATCAACAGTTATATGCCAATAAGTTAAGCAACCTAGAGGAAATGGATGCATTCCTAGAAAAATATAAACTCCCAAAATTGAACCAGGAAGAAATTGACAAGCTGAACAGACCGATATCTAGTTCTGAGATTAAAGCAGTGATCAAAAACCTCCCAAAAAAGAAGAGCCCAAGACCTGACGGATCCCCTGAGGAATTCTACCAAACTTTCAAAGAAGAAATAACACCTTTTCTCCTGATGCTGTTTCAAAGAATTGAAGTTGAGGGAAAAAATCCAGACTCTTTTTATGAAGCCAGCATTACCCTGATCCCCAAACCAGGCAAAGACCACAACAAAAAGGAGAATTTCAGGCCAATATCACTGATGAATATGGATGTTTAAGATTCTCAACAAGATCCTAGCAGACAGGATCCAACAGCACATTAAAAAGGTTATCCATCATGACCACATGGGATTCATCCCTGGGTTACAAGGGTAGTTCAACACTCGCAAGTCAATCAATGTGATAGAACAAATCAATAAGAGAAGAGAGAAGAACCACATGGTCCTCTCAATTGATGCACAAAAAGCATTGGACAAACTCTAGCATCCGTTCCTGATTAAAATGCTTCAAAGTATAGGGATAGAGGGAACATTCCTGAACTTCATAAAATCTATCTATGAAAGACCCACAGCAAACATCATCCTCAATGGGAAGAAGCTCACAGCCTTCCCGTTGAGATCAGGAACACGACAAAGATGCCCACTCTCATCACTCTTGTTCAACATAGTATTAGAAGTCCTAGCAACAGCAATCAGACAACAAAGAGAAATAAAAGGTATCCAAATTGGCAAGGAAGAATTCAAACTCTCTCTCTTCGCAGATGACATGATACTTTATATAGAAAATCTAAAAGACTCCACCCCCAAACTACTAGAACTCATACAGCAATTCAGTAACGTGGCAGGATACAAAGTCAATGTACAGAAATCAGTGGCTTTCTTATGCACTAACAATGAAAATACAGAAAGGGAAATTAGAGAATCGATTCCATTTACTATAGCACCAAGAACCATAAGATACCTGGGAATAAACCTATCCAAAGAGATAAAGGATCTGTACTGGAGGAACTACAGAACACTCATGAAAGAAACTGAAGAAGACGTAAAAAGAAGGAAGACCATTCCATGTTCTTGGATCGGAAGAATAAACATTGTTAAAATGTATATACTACCTAGAGAAATCTATGCTTTTAAGGCAATTCCCATAAAAATTCCACTGGTATTTTTCAAAGAGGTGGAGCAAATAATCCTAAAATTTGTATGGAATCAGAAGAGACCCCAATCGCTAAGGAAATGTTCAAAAACAAAAATATAACAGGTGGCATCTCATTACCCGATTTCAAGCTTTACTACAAAGCTGTGATCACCAAGACAGCATGATACTGGCATCAAAACAGACACATGGACCAATGGAACAGAGTAGAGAGCCCAGATATGGACCCTCAACTCTATGGTCAAATAATTTTTGACAAAGCAGGAAAAAATATACAGTGGAAAAAAGACAGTCTCTTCAATAAATGGTGCTGGGAAAATTGGACAGCTGTATGTAGAGTAATGAAACTCGATCATTCTCTTACACCGTACACAAAGATAAACTCGAAATGGATAAAGGACCTCAATGTGAGACAGGTATCCATCAGAATCCTAGAGGAGAACATAGGCAGTAACCTCTTTGATATCAGCCACAGCAACTTCTTTCAAGATATGTCTCCAAAGGCAAAGGAAACAAAAGCAAAAATGAACTTTTGGGACTTCATCAAGATCAAAAGCTTCTGCACAGCAAAGGAAACAGTCATCAAAACAAAGAGGCAACCCACGGAATGGGAGAAGATATTTGCAAATGACAGTACAGACAAAAGGTTGATATCCAGGATCTATAAAGAACTTCTCACACTCAACACATGCAAAACAGATAATCATATCAAGAAATGGGCAGAAGATATGAACAGACACTTCTCCAATGAAGACATTCAAATGGCTATCAGACACATGAAAAAATGTTCATCAACACTAGCCATCAGGGAGATACAAATCAAAACCACATTGAGATACCATCTCACACCAGTTAGAACGGCCAAAATCAGCAAGACAGGAAACAACGTGTGTTGGAGAGGATGTGGAGAAAGGGGAACCCTCTTACACTGTTGGCGGGAATGCAAGTTGGTGCAGCCACTCTGGAGAACAGTGTGGAGGTTCCTCAAGAATTTAAAAATAGAGCTTCCCTATGACCCTGCAATTGCGCTACCTGGTATTTACCCAGGAAGGTACAGATGTGGTGAAAAGAAGGGCCATCTGTACCCCAATGTTTATAGCAGAAATGGCGACGGTTGCCAAACTGTGGGAAGAACCAGGATGCCCTTCAACAGACGGATGGATAAAGAAGATGTGGTCCATATACACTATGGAGTATTATGCCTCCATCAGAAAGGATGAATACCCGACTTTTGTAGCAACATGGGCGGGACTGGAAGAGATTATGCTGAGTGAAATAAGTCAAGCAGAGAGAGTTAATTATCATATCGTTTCACTTATTTGTGGAGCATAACAACACGGAGGACATGGGGAGATGGAGAGGAGAAGGGTGTTGCGGGAAATTGGGGGAGAGATGAACCATGAGAGACTATGGACTCTGAAAAATACCCTGAGTGTTTTGAAGGTGCAGGGGGTGGGAAGTTGGGGGAGGCTGGTGGTGGGTATTTTTGAGGGCATGCATTGCATGGAGCACTGGGATTGGTGTAAAACTATGAATTCTGTTACTCTGAAAAGAAATTAAAATATGTATATATTTTAAAAAATACCAGTGTGTTACTCTATGCTAGAAATGAATAATCTTAATATGAAATTGCATGGGTAATTTTATAATTCAACCTGGCTGGGCCACAGTGCTCAGATATTTGGTCAAATATTAATCTAGATGTTTAGGTAAGAGTGTTTTGGATAAGATTAACATTTAATTCAGTGGACTTCGAGAAAAGCAGTTTTTTTCCCCCATGATGTGGTGAGCCTTATTCAGTCTTTTGTAGCTTAAGTGGATGAAAAATTTGAACTCCTTTGACCAGAAGGGAATCAGCTAGCAGACCTTCAGACATTAGCTACCGAATTGGCTCTTCTTTCGTTTCCAGCATGCAGGCCCACCCTGCAGATTTTGGACTTTGACTTGTGAACCTCCATAATCACTTGAGACAATCCTTAAAATAAGTGATAAATACCCCATATATAATAAGGACAATGTGTGTATATACACACAGCAGGCAAGCAGTATTAATGCTCCTGTTACTTTTCAGAAGTGGCACAAACTTGTTAATAAATATATTAAAATTTTCCTTGATAAGTGTTACACTAAGAGCATAAAAATGATTTATTATTTTTGAAATTGGGTAAGAAACAGTTCGGGACATGTCATAACCATCATCAGCAGATATGTCTAAAATGTGCTACCAATCAGGATCATATGCTTTTTAGACAGAGCACAAGATAGATTAATGTTGAAGATTTTGGATTAAATTTTACTTATACTCTAACATTTAATAAGAGAAACAAATTCAGTGGGGGGCTATCGTTCAAAGAGGGTGGATGGTCCAGCTTTGGTTGAGTAGCAGAGTGTTAGCAATTCCACTTTCACCAAAAGTAATGGGAAGAAATTTAGAGTGGGAAAAAAACACAGGAAAAAATTACAATAAACATATTTTTCTGAGTAAACATCATTATTTACTAATACTGAAGACATTACTTAAAAGACACTACAATTGTATGTCTTCATTGGAGAAGTGTCTGTTCATGTCTTCTGGCCATTTTTGGATATGATTATCATTTTTGTGTGTGTTGAGTTTGAGAAGTTCTTTATAGATCCTGGATATCAACCTTTTGTCTGTACTGTCATTTGCAAATATCTTCTCCCATTCCGTGGGTTGCCTCTTTTTTTTTTTTTTTTTTTTTTTTTCTTTTTTTTTTTTTTTTTTTTTTTTTTTTTTTTTTTTACCATTTCCTTTGTTTTACAGAAGCCTTCGATCTTGATGAAATCCCAAAAGTTCATTTTTGCTTTTGTTTCCTTTGCATTTGGAGACATATCTTGAAAGAAGTTGCTGTGGCTGATATCAAAGATGTTATTGCCTATGTTCTCCTCTAGGATGCTGATTGGTTCCTGTCTCACGTTGAGGTCTTTTATCCATTTCGAGTTTATCTTTGTGTACGGTATAAGAGAATGGTCAAGTTTCATTCTTCTACATATAGCTGTCCAATTTTCCCAGCACCATTTATTGAAGAGACTGTCTTTTTTCCACTGTATATTTTTTCCTGCTTTGTCGAAGATTATTTGAGCATAGAGTTGAGGGTCCATATCTGAGCTCTCTACTCTGTTCCACTGGTCTATGTGTCTGTTTCTCTGCCAGTACCATGCTCTCTTGGTGATCACAGCTTTGTAGTAAAACTTGAAATCAGGTAACGTGAGGCCACCAGTTTTATTTTTGTTTATCAGACACATGAAAAAATGTTCATTATCACTAGCCATCAGGGAGATTCAAATTAAAACCACATTGAGATACCACCTCAAACCAGTTAGAATGGCCAAAATTAGCAAGACAGGAAACAACCTGTGTTGGAGAGGATGTGGAGAAAGGGGAACCCTCTTACACTGTTGGTGGGAATGCAAGTTGGTGCAGCCACTTTGGAGAACAGTATGAAGATTCCTCAAGAAATTAAAAATAGAGCTTCCCTATGATCCTGCAATTGCACTACTGGGCATTTACCCCAAAGATACAAATGTAGTGAAAAAAAGGGCTATCTGTACCCCAATGTTTATAGCAGCAATGGCCACAGTTGCCAAACTGTGGAAAGAACCAAGATGCCCTGCCATGGATGAATGGATAAGGAAGTTGTGGTCCATATGAACTAGGGATTATTATGCCTCCATCAGAAAGGATGAATACCCAAGTTTTGTAGCAACATGGACGGGACTGGAAGAGATTATGCTGAGTGAAATAAGTCAAGCATAGAGAGTTAATTATCATATGGTTTCACTTATTTGTGGAGCATAACAAATAACACGGAGGACATGGGAAGATGGAGAGGAGAAGGGAGTTGAGGGAATTTGGAGGGGGAGGTGAACCACGAAAGACTATGGACTCTGAAAAACAACTTGAGGGGTTTTGAAGGGGCGGGGTGTGGGAGGTTAGGGGGGCTGGTGGCGGATTTTAGGGGGGGCACATATTGCATGGAGCACTGGGTGTGGTGCAAAAACAATGAATACTGTTACACTGAAAAGAAATAAAAATAAAATTCAAAAAATATAAAGGGCTTGTAATGAGATAAAAAAAGACACTACAATTTATGTTGCATCCAAGTATTCACAATGTATTAAAATTTTACTTGATTAGATCCTACAGCAGTTAATCATAATCCCATATCTTTTACAAACACATACACATATACACAGACACTCCAAGTCTGCCCTATCTATAAGCTAAAACGAAAGAATTTAGTGTCCCCATAATTACTTATGTATTTAACCAGTCTGCTCCTCTCAAATCATCAAACTAATGTGTTTAAAGATCTAATATCATGTTCAAATCTCAAAAACAGTCTCTTCATTTGTGTATGAGACATTGTGTTGAGGAAAAATGAAGAAACCACTTTCCCTGCCATGATCTCATTAAAACATGTGGAAAGCCTATGCCAATTATTTGAGCAAGAATTTTCTCATAATTAATCCCAAAGGAAGCTAACTTCCCTCCACATTGTCTTCCCATGATTGCACATCCTTGTCCATTTGTATTCTTGTCTAAGGTCTAGTAACAGACCCTTTGTTTGCAAAATTGCTTAAACTACCAACATCAACATACTATCAATACCCAGCACAAAATTTATTTCTGATGTGGGAACAAAATTTCATTTAATCAAAGACAGAGTGATTAAATCAGATATTTATATTTACTACATTAAGTGGAAAATTTAGTCCAAGTCAAGTTGTTTCCCAAAGCTTTGAACAGTGATAATTAATTTAATAAAATAAATGTGTACATTTTATGTTTTATATGAATCCGGAAGAGTACCAAACAACAGTGATCTCTAGGAAACAGACAAAATTTATATTCTCGGGATGTTTTCACTGAGATATAGCTAAACATTCAACATGAAATTAAAATAGAAGGAGTTGCAGGGGAGTCTATAAATTATCTAAGCCAAAAATATTTGTAATTAAACTATTGATCTATGGCTACTATTTCACCATAATTTATCTTGTTATTTAATATTTATTTTACTAAATATGTTGTTAATTTTAAACAATGACAGAAAGAATAACTGGTCTTACTCTACATATATTAGTTCAAGATTTACTTGACTACTATCAGAATCTCACATATTCCTGGATTCCTTGCTGACTGTAAATCATGAGAGATAGGATTTATTGAACTGTTTCTCTAATTAAAAGGAAGGATCATTTTGCAGTTGATAGTCTGGTCATTGATTTCAAAGTAAATAAAATGAACCCAAAATGTGTATATTTGGGGTTGAATTAAGTTTTTTTCAGGCCTTCTGATTCAACTCACAGTGATTTACTTTCAAACTATTTCCTCGGTATGTTCTGCTTGCTGGAGAAATGGTTATAAAAGCAGGATATGATGCTACTGTGTATTCAGTTTTGATTACAACATATTGGACCATTACAGTGATTGTATTGCATTGCCTTCAAGAAAAGTCATAAATATAAGGTCACTGCAAAATGAACTTCGTACAGAGAAGACCTTGCACGTGCATTTGTGCAATGTTTCCATGGAGTCCTAGGTAATAGATAAAATATTAAAAATCAGACACCTATTGCTTCACTCAACATTTTAGATTTGTTTCCCTTTTATCTCTTATGTATTATACATCAGAATATAATAAAATTTGATGACAGAGGAAAAACTAATATTTCATCCATATGTTGGAATTAAATTTCTTTAAAGAAGTAAAAGGCCTGCTGTACAAGGATGAACGTCAGTCATTCTCTGGTACTCAGGTATGCAATAGGTTAATTGGACACATTAAATGCTTTGACCCTCATATGTATTAAAGTTATGGATATAATCTCTACATTATTCTATGTGTACTAATTTTGGAAAGCGGGATTTCCACATTCATGGAAACATCAATTTCCAACAAAAGTTAGGAAAGAGTATAAAACGATGTTTATTTACTGTAATTAATGTACATTTTTCTTTCTATACAATTGTAGAATCTTGCACAAAGTCCTTTTCTTTTTCTTTTTTATTTTTTAACAGCATATCTATTGTGCTTTAAGTCTCTCTTTATTTTAGGTGTATTCTATGTGTTCACATTTACACTACTATACATTGCATTACCTGATTTTTCAAGAGGGAAAGTAAAGCACAGAAAACATTTTTTTAACAAAATATTTAATTTTATTTTTTGATTGTTTTTCAACTTCTGAACAACAAACTTGTTTTAAATTTCTTTTCAATGTAACAGAATTCATAGATTTTGAACCACACGCAGTGCTCCATGCAATGTATGCCCTCCATAATACCCACGACCTAGCTCCACCAACCTCCCATCCCCCGCCCCTTCAAAACCCTCAGGTTGTTTTTCAGAGTCCATAGTCTCTCATGGTTCATCTCCCCTTCCAATTTCCCACAACTCCCTTCTCCACTCCATCTCCCCATGTCCTCCGTGCTATTTGTTATGCTCCGCAAATAAGTGAAACCATATGATAATTGACTCTCTCTGCTTGACGTATTTCAATCAGCATAATCCCTTCCAGTCCCGTCCCTGTTGCTACAAAACTTGGATAATCATCCTTTCTGATGGAGGCATAATACTCCATAGTGTATATGGACCACATCTTCCTTATCCATTCATCCGTGGAAGGGCATCTTGGTTCTCTCCACAGTTTGGCAACCGTGGCCATTGCTGCTATAAACATTGGGGTACAGATAGCCCTTCTGTTCACCACATCTGTATCTTTGGGATAAATACCCAGTAGCGCAGTTGCAGGGTCATAGGGAAGCTCTATTTTTAATTTCTTGAGGAATTTCCACATTTTTCTCCAGAGTGACTGCACTAACTTGCATTCCCACCAACAGTGTAAGAGGGTTCCCCTTTCTCCACATCCTCTCCAACACAGGTTGTTTCCTGTCTTGCTAATTTTTGCCATTCTAACTGGTGTGAGGTGGTATCTCAATGTGGTTTTAATTTGAATCTCCCTGATGGCTAGTGATAATGAACATTTTTTCATGTGTCTGATAGCCATTTGTATGTCTTCATTGGAGAAGTGTGTGTTCATATCTTCTGCCCATTTTTTTTTTTTTGCTTTTAAATTGGTCCTTTTGATCTTCAGCATGGTCTACTAATTCTGAAATTTATTACCAGTTTATTTGCAAAGATTTTTAGTTTGTAGGGGCGCCTGGGTGGCTCAGTGGGTTAAAGCCTCTGCCTTCAGCTCGGGTTGTGATCCCAGGGTCCTGGGATCAAGCCCACGTCGGACTCTCTGCTGGGCATGGAGCCTGCTTCCCTCTCCCTTTCTGCCTGCCTCTTTGCTTACTAGTGATCTCTGTCTGTCAAATAAATAAATTAAATCTTTAAAAAAAAGATTTTTAGTTTGTAAAGATCTTATGCTTTTTGAAATTGGTATTTTGGCTCACAATGTTCACTTAGTTGGTTAAGTTCAATTTGAGCAAAAAGGACTAAAGCCTCATGTAATCCATGGCCCAAGCTACTATTCTCACACAATAAGGCCTTTCTAGCAATACAATTAATTTTTTGGCTTTTACATTAATTCCTGTGCATTTATTGATTTACAAATCTTTCTGAGAATCTTGTTATTAAAAAATGTTTTGGTTGGGGCGCCTGGGTGGCTCAGTGGGTTAAGCCTCTGCCTTCGGCTCAGGTCATGATCTCGGGGTCTTGGGATCAAGCCCCACATCAGGCTCTCTGCTTCGTGGGGATCCTGCTTTCCCCTCTGCCTGCCTCTCTGCCTGCTTGTGATCTCTCCCTCTCTGTCAAATAAATAAAAATAAAATCTTTAAAGAAAATGTTTTGGTTATGTATGATTAGACAACCTGATTCTTCATGTGATAACCAAAGGGTCCTGCATTTTGTGAGTCTTGTGGATGTTGATGAACTGTTCTTTTTTTTCTTTCTTTTTTTTTTTTTTTTTTTTTTGATCTGGTGTCTTCTCACTCAAATATTTTATCTGCAAGGAGGTATATGTATCTCATCCATGAATAACAAATATCTATTAATTTTTATCTCAGTTTCCTAAACCTTGTCCAGCACTGTGTCTGTCATCCTGCTTACAAACACCAGTGCATGCTCTTATTTGAGGTATGGTCAAGATACCAAATTTATAGAGTAAATATAGGTAAGTAATCCAGCTCATGAAAATAGTCTGTAAAATATTAGGTTTCTTTCATATACTTAAAATAGTTATAGATAAAAAGTTTATTCAAAGTGACATAGACATACCCACTAGAATTGAAAAGTTGACTTTTCCTCATTTGAGCTGCACCTAATTGTGTTTTTCTCTCCCTTCCTGCACCCAGTACATATTCTTAAATCTAGCAAGTCTCCCTAGGGACTGAGAACTTAAATTTTTGTTTACATCTTAAAATACAGAGATGTGTTAAATGCTTTGAATACTATATGATGCACAAGGAGTTGCACTTATTTCTGCATCATCTTACCTAACTCCCTACTGCACCTCAGAGGAAGAAGCAGTCAGTAAATGTGGTTTCAATGTGAGGCAGAAAAAATGGAGCCCAGATATCATAGACTCCAACATGAACCATGGCACATTCCTCTCTACAATGAAGTTTGTGCAGAGAATGGTGAAGTCAGGACCTCAAGACAATCCTAAATAATGACATATAGGTGAAATGGACTAATTAAGAATATATATTTATGCATTTTTTAATTCATTCTCATTGATGGCTCAAATTATCTTCTTAATGAAATATCTTTAACTAGATGTCAGGGCCGACTCCAATCTCCAAATGTTAATTTTCTTCCTAGATTTTGGACAAGATTTTTCTTATTTTTCTTTATTTTGTAAGTGTGTGAATACATATTTTTGTTGTTTTTGATCCTGAGGAAGGGATGAAAGCTATATGATATTGCCATTTCTAGAAATGTCATTGCTTGTATTTGTGAACGAGTGCCCATAAGTGCTAAGAGTGATGTGACAGAAGTATCAATAGTGATGATACAGTTGTTTTGCTGTGGTCTGTGTCAATAAAAGTTGTATAAATGGCTGATAATCAAGAAAGGTATGGATTAAGAATGTGAGTCAAAATCACGTGCCCTTGCTTTGACTCAGTCTCATCAAGCCTAACTAGTTGTGTATACTTGTATATACTTTGTAGCACAGTATTTTTTTTTCATTACAGAATGAAAATGAACCTAAAACCCATCCCAGAAGGTCACTGCATAATGCAGACAAAATAATCCAAATAAAACACTTAAACATTGTCCAAAATACAAAATACAAGTGTTAGATATACTACTATGTCATTAGTACTCTCCTTATTATACATCAAGATGAATTGGCTTCACAAGAATGAAATTACCTGATTATACTCTGAATACATCAAGTTATAAATTTCCAAATTTAAAAACACAAATTTGGAGGAAGCAAGGGGAATACATGAAAACAAAGTGGGTATTGGGTGTGTGCTGGCATAGCACATGCTCTATATTTATACAACTCTGAGAAGAGGGAAAATGACTTTGCTAAGGAAAAAAGAATAGGTTTTGTACACATTTTTTGGAAGAGACTGGATAGCCCATTAACTGAGGCAGAAAGTTTTTATTCCTGCCTGAGATTCAGTTCTTTAAAAATATAAACTGGTGAAGATTAATATAAATAGAAGAGCTTATTCCTCATGCCTATATTTGTGAGTTGATATTGGAGATTGGATCACAAATAATTCTAAACTAGTATGTGCCTAATTTTTTCTCTAAATCTCAAAGCTACACAACATATCCCTATAAATGAACAAATGTGTGCATTCAAATGAGCCTCTCACTTCTAAATGGACATATGAACAGTGACAAATATGTGGATGACAATCAGATTATCAGAACTATCTGAGTTCTACATCCATCTCTGCCACATATTGATACTGCAAATTTAACAAATATGTGCATATGTATATTTGTGTGTATTTATACATATTTCAGAGTTAAAATTGGAATTTGTTTTACTCTGGTAAAACAAATGTAAATTTATTTTATTCTAGTACATGTGATTATGTTTTTCAATTTTAATTTAAAGAGTGTTTTAAAAAAAGAAAATTTAGTCTGGGAAGTTACTGAATACAATCTCCTCAATAGCATTTTAATGCTAAAGAAATAGTGTTTCTTTGATATTTTACAATTATTCTATATACTTAAGGAACATTATTTTTCTCCTTATATCATTAGCTTATCATTGGCACCCAACATGACTCAGGAAAATTCCATCATCATCATTGAGTTGGTCCTTGTTGGATTTTCCAATCATCCTCAGGCTGAGAGCCCTCTGTTGTTCCCCTTCTCTGGGGTCTACCCGGTCAGTCTCTTTGGAAACACAGCTATTATCATCTTGGTGGTAATTCATTCTTGCTTCCCGACACCCAAATATTTTTTTCTTCTGCCACTTGGCCTTTCTCAACATATTTTACACCACTGCTGTGGCCCCCAAGATGCTCTTCAACCTCCTTGCTCCTAAGAAAGTTATCTCTTATGAACTCTGCCTTGCCCAGACTTACATCTCCCTGTTAATGGGAGAAGCTGAGTGCATTATTCTGGCCATGATGGCACTGGACCATTATATGGCCATTTGTTATCCTCTATGATACCTGCTTATCATGAACTGGTCTGTGTACATGCAGCTTGTTGTAGGGGCATGGTCCTTCAGCTTCTTTGCCTCAGTGGTGCCCCTCTACTTCACCATACTTTCCTTATGTAGCCCTTATATTTTTGACCATATTTTTTGTGAAGCACCTGTTCTTCTTCATATGTTATGTGTGGATACGTCCCTGCAAGAAACCTTAATCGTGATAGGTGCATCTGGTACCCTCTTGCTCCCTTCCTTCTTATTACTCTCTCTTACCTACACATACTGGTTGCTGTGATGAGGATGCACTCAGCAGAAGGTAGAAAAAAATGCTTTATCTGTCTGTAGCTCTCACCTGACTATGGTGACCATTTACTATGGGACAGTTATGTTCATGTACACGAGGCCCAAATCTCTATATTCAGCTGAAGGTGATAAATTAAACTCCTTATTCTATGCTGTCATCAATCCTGCTTTGAACCAAGTAATATACAATCTGAGGAACAAGGAAGTGAATGGAGACTTGAAGAGAATCTTGGGAAAATTGTCAGTGTCCCAATGGTAAATGATACTATCTTGAGACGGCAGTAGACAAAATCTTATACTTTAATGTATTTTTTAAAAACTGACATTAGTAACTTAATTAACTACAACTATGTCATAATTATTGCAAATATATGATTTCATTTATTACTGACACCCTTTGTGACCCTCCTTTTAGTGACTGTTAACAGATTGTATTAATTTATTAAATATTTCTACATATAAGTTCTTTATTAAAAACATGCAAGTGTAACTTATGAAAAAAGTGGAATTGAAATTTCATGGTAGGTTTTTGAATTCCATAATTTCACACAGACTGTATATTTTTAATTAATTACTGTATGATATTTGTACACATTTTTCCTTATTAATCAAATGTCATAGCATAATATTTATTTACACTTTATTCAGTCTATGAAAATATAATTTATGATTCAGCTCTCCTGTAAGCTGATTCCTGACCCATCTGTCCAATTCTAGTGTTTTGAATATGTCACTAAAGCCCCTCAAACTTGTGCAATTTCTCAAGTAATTTCTTTCTCAGAAATGTTTCATGTGAGTATTGCAAAGCTCGAGTCAGTTGCCACTTTCTACATCAATCCTTTCTTGAAAACCATCTTACCTTGCTGTAAATTCTATTCCTTTGATCCAAGACCTTAAACTTTATCTTTTTTATTGTAAGTTGTATTTTATTTTCTCACATGTCTTTTGATAGTCATTAAATAATTTATTTATATTGTACATAGAACATTGGCTATCCATAGAAATCCTATAATCTTACTCATTAAACAGTATGAACTGACTTCTAACTGCAGCACAGGGGAATAGAGCCCTAGTGAACTGAAGGGCCAACAGAAATCCTTCTTTATAAGGTTCACTTTGCTGAGTTATGAAGAATGAAGAAAATTCACCAGGTGTACATGTCAAAAAAGAGAAACTCTAAATGAACTTGTAGCATGATAAAACAACAACAACAATGGTGAAAATAGTTCCTTGTATTTTGGCTGAACTCTACACTGTCCTCAGAGCATACATGAATTTTGTTAATTTAATAAATAGAGCAGATCTTAGTTAACTTTTTAAAAGGATGTATTTATTTACTTGGGAGAGAGACAGAGAGAGGGAGTGATCATGAGAGTGATGGTAGGGGCAGTGGAGAGAGAATCTTAATCAAACTCTGACCTAAGCATGGAGCCCAATGAGCATCTCTGTCTCAGGACTCTGTGATCATGACCTGAGCCAAAACAAACAGTCAGTTACTCAGGCACCCCAGCATTTTTCTTTTTTTAATTTTCTCTTAATGTCAAGTTTCCTTGTAGTCTTTATTTGTTGAAATAAATGCCATATTTTACCCAATTATACAATAAAATATGATGTTATGTGTCAGATTGCCCACATAAATTTGGGGAAAATATGTTGTTTAGTTTTGCTTTAAGATTTTATTTATTTATTTATTTATTTATTTATTTATTTATTTATATAGTTAGTTAGTTAGTTAGTTAGTTAGTTAGTTAGTTATACCATGCATGTGGTTGGGGAGGGGCAGAGAGAGAATGTGAGAATCTTAAGCCCACACTGGGCTAAGCACAGAGCACCACAGGGGGCTTTGTTTCATGATCCTGAGATCATGACCTGAGCAGAAACCAAGAGTCAGAAGATTAACCAATTGAGCCACCCAGGTGACCCATGCAGTTATTTTTATATGCTAAATGTTATATTTTATGATTGTCTTTTTGACCATTTGAAATTATACTATAAAAAGGATTACATATGCATAGTAAAAAATAAAAATAATAATAAAATTATATTCACCTGGCAGTTTTCCTTACTTTACTATTTTTAAATGTAAAATCCCCCATTTCCTATAATGTCTACCTTTCTTATTCCAAATATCATGTCTGATTTTCTATTTATATGGCAAGTATGATCTTTTTAAAACAAAACACAGTTCAGGATTAGAGTTCTGATGCCACAACTGAAGGTCACTTAAACCTCATTTTCTGCACAGATAATTTAAAAATAGAGAAATGGAAATATTTCTGATCCCCTATTGAGAGGATTACTGGGCACTATGCATAAAATTGAAATTATGGACTCTTAAAAACAACCTGAGGGATTTTGAAGGGGTGGGTGGTGGGAGGTTGGGGGAGCCTGGTGGTGGATTTTATGGAGGGCACATATTGCATGGAGCACTGGGTGTGGTGCAAAAACAATGAATGCTGTTACACTGAAAAGAAATAAAAATAAATTAAAAAAATAAGTTCTTAGAAAATCAAGTATCCTATTAAAACCCAAGACACTGAATTTCCAAACCATTTTGTTCTGTTTCTTTAAACCAATGTGTCACAAATATATTTTGGAACCACCTTCATAATCTTTGTCAATGTTTCTTACTCTAAGACTACTTAAATCTCTATCTTTATATGTTTTAGGTGAGTTTCCCTTGTGTGCAGTGTACTGGCTGTAGAATAGTTTATGGCTATTAACATCATCTCTTCACAGCATAGACTGTAACTCCATGGGGTATATGAAAGTAGCTAATAACTGAAGACTCTGAAATAGGATAAGTTGTTCTATTGTCTGTGCCTTCCACTTCCAGGAAATCTTCTGGGGATTCATTACTGGGACTCCAACTTTTAATGAGTAATTTTTCTTCTGAGAGCAAATATGTTAATGAGGGATATTCCCAGACAATACACACCACACTAACACGTGCACATACATATATATACACATAGATATATGTGCATATGAAAACACACACAAACACACTTGTTTGAATATACAGCTTCTAAATCTCAGTAAAATAATAAATTCATATGGCTTGTGCAGAGCACTGATAAAAAGCAGGTGAAAATTTTAAAAATTAAATATCCAAGAAAAAAACCTATTGTTTCTATGTATATTAACGATATAATTTATTTCCCAAACAAAGACATGATTGATGATGAAAGGAGCTAATACTAAAAAGTTATGGAGATAGAAGGCAGAATCCAAGACTCTTTGAATTTGAAAAACTGAGGTTATGATATCCTGCACATATTGTAATTTACAAAGAGATAATTATAAGAAACAATGTTTTTAGGATAGTTGTCAATACAAAAAATAACAAAAAATTCACTAAATCAGTAGTTGTTTTCCAGTAATGCCAGCATCACAGCAATAGAATTTGTCCCTATTTCAACAATTAAGATTCAACAACCATTCAGAAGCCAAAGTGTGACTATGCAAGCCGTGCAATAAAGCATCATATACCAGGGGACCAAGAAGGATTCATGCCCAATTCTACAGAGGATAATAGGTAGACAAATCATGGTACAGGCTATCCTTTATTAGATATTTCTTTTGAAAGTATTTTTGATCACTTCTTTTAATTTTATTGAAGTCCAGCTTATCTATCTATCTATATATTTTCCTTTAATGAATTATACCTTTGTCGTATCTAAAATGTCAATGCTATAGATGTTTTCTCCTGCTTTGTTATCGTCTGGAAGGTTTTTTTTTTACAGTTTTTTTTTTCTTATTTTAGACATACTGCTATGATCCATTTTTTGAGTTAATTTTTTATGAAAAGTACGAAGTCTATGAAAGATTTGGTTATTATTGGTAATTGTTTTGTGTTTTTTTTTTTTTTTGCCTGTGTGTATTTAGTTGTTTTATCCTCATTTTTTTAAAAGAAATTATGTTTGCTTCATTGTATTGCCTTTGCTTCTTTGTCAAAGATCAGGTCACAAATCGGTCTCTCTCTAAGTTCCTATTCTTTTCCATTTTCTACTCTTTTTTTTATAAATATTTTATTTATTTATTTGTCAGAAATCACAAGTAGGCAGAGAGGCAGGCAGAGAGAGACAGGGAAGCAGGCTCCCTGCTGAGCAGAAAGCGTGATGACTGGCTCAATCCCAGGACTCTGGGATCATGACCTGAGCTGAAGACAGAGGATTTAACCCATTGAACCACCCAGGTACCCCATATCTGTCTACACTTTTGCTAATACCACACTGTCTTGATAGCCACAGCTATATAGTAAGTCTAAAAGGCAGATGACTTTGTTTTTGTTTGTTTCTTTGTTTGGTTGTTTGTTTTTCTTTCAATATTGTGTTAGATATACTGGATCTTTTTACCTCTCTGTAAAATCTTTTGAATGACATTGCCTCTATATGTAAAAAATATATACAAAATATATAAAATATCTTGCTGGGACATTGCCTCTATATGTAAAATATATGCAAAATATACGAAATATCTTGCTATATGTAAATATATACAAAATACATAAAATATATTGCTATATGTAAAATATATACAGAATATATAAAATATCTTGCTTTAATATAATATATTAAAGCTAAAGTGTGGAAGGACTGACATCTTGATAGTATTTAGTCTTTCTATCCATGAACATGAAATATATTTCCATTTATTTAATTATTTTTTTTATTTTTTAAAGATTTATTTATTTTACAGGAGGAGAGAGAGAGGGAATGAGTGGGAGGGGAAGAGGGAAAGGGAGAGAGAAGACTTTTTCAAGCAGACTCTGCACTGAGTGCAAAGCCTGCCCAGGGTCCGAACCCTTGACCCTGAGATCATAACCTAAACTGAAATCAAGAGTTGGACCCCTAACCAACTGTGCCACCCCGACATCCCTTATTTTGATTTTTTTCATCATCCTTTTGTACTTTTACTTATATAGATCCTATAAATACTTTATTGGATGTATACCTAAGTATTCATTTTGAAGGGTGATTAAATAAATGGTATTGTTTTTAAAAAAATAAAATAAAATGATACTGTGCTTAATTCCAAAATCCACTTGTTTATTTTTAGTATATAGGAAATCAACTGATCTTGTGTATTCACTTTGTATCCAGCAATCTTGTTATAATCACCTTTTACATTTAACTTCTTTGTTGATTCATTTAAATTTATCACATAGATAATGATGCAATCTGTGAACAAAAACAGTTTTGCTTCTTCCTTCCCAGGAAGTATACATATTACTTCCTTTGCTGGATTTACTGAGTCATCAAAAACTTCCAGTAGAATATTAGAAATGAGTGGTGAAAGGCAATAGCTGATTTTTTATTGCTGAACAATATTCAATTTGTTGATGTATTAAAAATTATAGCAGCCATGCCCACACTTGCCAAACTGTGGAAAGATCCAAGATGCCCTTCAACAGATGAATGGATAAAGAAGATGTGGTCCATATATATAATGGAATATTATGCCTCCATCAGAAAGGATGAATAGCCAACTTTTGTATCAACATAGAGGGGACTGGAGGAGATTATGCTGAGTGAAATAAGTCAAGCAGAGAGAGTCAATTATCATATGGTTTCAATTACTTCTGCAGCATTACAAATAACATGGAGAACATTAGGAGAAGGAATGGAAAAATGAATTGGGGGAAATTGGAAGGGGAGATGAACCATAAGAGACTGTGGACTCTGAGAAACAAACTGAGGGTTTTGAAAGGGATGGGGGTGGGTGGATGTGTGAGTCTAGTGGAGTGTATTAAGGAGGGCATGTAGTGTATGGATCACTGAGTGTGGTGCATAAACAATGAATCTTTGAACGCTGAAAAAATAAAATTAAATTTAAAAAATAAATTTGAGATATAATTGTGTAAGATATGTAGCATTTTACACTGATACATTTATATACTGTATTGTGATTCATGAAATAATTATATTTATCATATCACATAATTATCATACAATATTACTGTCTAATTGGATCTCTGTTATTTCATATTTACTACAAATTTGTACAGTTAAACACCACTAATCTTATCACCTGAACCCCCTACACATTTGCACACACATCCACTGGTACTACCACTTTACTCTTCTTTTTTAAATAGACTTATATTGTTTAGATTCCACATACAAATGACACTATACATTACTTGTATTTCCCTGACTGATATCTCACTTAGTATAATATGTTCAAGATGCATCCATGTTACTGGGAAAGGAACAATATGTTCCTTTCTTATGACTGCATATTTTAATTCTTTCATCCTTTGATGGGCATTTGGATTGTTCCATAGCCTGGAAATTGTGAATAAGTCTGTGATAAACATGGGAGAGTATATCTGTTTGAAATTTTGTTTTCATTTTCTTTGGGCATATACCCAGAAGTGGAATATCTGGATTTCATGGCAGATTTATTTTTATTTTTTTGAGGAACCTCCATATTGCTTTTCATAGTGGTTGGAGAAATTGCATTCCCACCAAAAATGTATAATTTTTCTTTTTACCCTCTTCACTAGCACCTGTTGTCTCTTGTCTCCTTGATAGCCATTCTGACTGGTGTTGAGTGGTATCACAATTTGGTTTTGATTTGTATTTCCCTCATAATAATAATGTTGACTTTTTTTCTGTGTTTGTTGACCATTTTGCTAACTGCCTTAGAAAAGTGTCTATTTAGTTTTATTTTCCTTTTAAAATAATTTATTTTAGAGTGACAGAGAGAGAGAGAGAAAGAGAGCACCTGAGCAGGGGGACGTTTAGACGGAGAAGGGAGAGGGACAAATTATGTTCAAATTGTGGAGGCTGTTGTAGGGCTCAATCTCAGGACTCTAAGATCAGGATCTGAGCCAAATCTGAGTCAGATGTATAACTCACTGAGCCACCTAGGCATCTCCAGTGTTCCTTTTGTGTTGTCTCTATATCATCATTATTTCCTACTTCACATTTTTTATTATATTCAGTTAGCCAACATATAGTATATCATTTTTTTATTATTTTTAAAATTTTTAAAATTTCTTTTCAGTGTACCAGAATTTATTGTTTATGCACCACAACCAGTGCTCCATACAATACATCATTAGGTTTTGATGTGGTATTCAACCATTCATTAATTGCCTATAACAGTCAGTGCTCATCACAACAGGTGTCCTTGTTAATGCTCATCAACTGACCACCCCATCCTTCCACTCCTTGCTCCTCTGAAACCCTCAGTTGGTTTCCCAGAGTCCACAGTTTTTCATGGTTTGTCTCCCTCTCTGATTTCTTCCCATTCAGTTTTATGAAATGCCGTCCCATTCAGTTTTCTGAACTGCCTTCCCCTATGGTCCTCTATGCTATTCCTTATGTTCCATATATGAGTGGAACCATATGATAACTTTATGATACCATATGATAATTTTATTTCTGTGATTGACTCATTTCACTCAGCATAATTTATAACCATCCCTCAGAAAAATATACTGACCAAACATGCTTAAACTTTACTAACAACAGGCCTCTGGGGGACAGGATGATACATGTCCTTGAAGCCCAGAAGCTGGGAATGCCGGGCCTCTCAGGGTGGAATGCCACCTGTTACTTTTTTCTGTTATCTTCCCTTCTCCAGAGATCACCTGTAGTTAAATAAAGGATGCTTTTAAATATGTTTACTCAACCACAAATCCTATACTGCTTGATCAGGCATACTCAACCACAATCTTGCTTGAGCAGGCTTATCTTGCTTATCTATAATCTCCTTTGTCTCCTTTGTTGATTGTTATCAAGTATCTAATAAATAAGGGACTGAGGAGTTTTTTGGGGTGGCAGTCTTCTCAACTGCCAACCCCGGCTACCTTTCTTTTGCATCTGACTTGTTTGTGCCTCATTCTTCTACCATGCACCATCAGGAAGTTGCAAGTGGTGGCAGTACAGGGATCTGAAACAAAACTGGAGAAGCCCCAACATGTTCATCTGCATGGCCATGCCTTTTTCCTGCTGTTGAGTTTTAAGTGTGTATAGCAGTATATGGTTATATAAAGAGCACAAACAAATATCACCCTTACCTATTGTTACTGCTTATTGAGACTGCTCCAAAAGGATGGAGGAGCAAAAGTCAGCGAGGGCCAACTTTTGGAGCTTTTAAAAGTAAAGTACATTGCTCCTGGTTCCCTACATTAGGGACTTTAGACCTATAGACATTAGAAGGTAGGTCATGAGTTGCAACTTTTGCATGCTAAAGGAAAACCAATTCTTATTACTATATGGCCTACTTGGACTCTTATTCACTATGTTTTGGAGCCTTTACAATCCTCTGATTTGGATACTAATAATGAATGTTCAGGAGAAACTAAAGAGGAACCTAAACATGCCATCTAAGAGGGAAAATAAATTATTAAAGTCATACCAAAGGAATATGTAAAGGAGGAATCTCCCCCATAACAGAACAAAAGGAGGGAACAATTGCTAATGTGCCATGGCAAGTGTCATAGTCACCATCGGTTGTGCCATCCTACAAGAAGGAGCCATTTAGTGAAAATGATGAAAAATCCATGCTATAAGCCATTCAAAAGGGCCTCATGGGAGCAAAATGAGCAGGACACCTAGGTGCCTTACATATTATTTGCTGGTTACTATCAGAAAACATGTCGCTCCAGACATGATCCCTACAACCCTATTGGTATCTATGAGGACATACATGAGTCATTCCCTTAAAACTACTGAAGGTGTTAAAACAGGCAGTGCAAAACTATGGAGTTAATTCCCCATTTACAATGGGAAACATTCAAGGTATCACAGAAGGCAAATGACTTATTCTAATTGATTGGTCACTATTAGCAAAAACAGTTCTATCCTTGAATGAGTTTTTGCAATTTAAAACATGGTAGCAAGACCATTCAGAAACAGTCACTGCCCATACAAAGCTAATAATATTCCGATTTCCATGGGGCACCTCATGGGCATTGGGCCATGGGGCCGGGTGCAAGATCAGGTACATGAATGATCAAGCTATTGAGCATCTCTGGTGTTGTTGTTTGAGAGCCTGGGATAGAATATAATCCCAAGGAGAGAATTGTTCTTTTTAAAAGGTGGTACAAGGTCCAAAAGAACACTATGTTTATTTTATTGTGAGATTACAAGAAGCTATTAAAAGATAGGTAAATAATCTTGAAGCTGCTGATACTTTTCTTCAGCTGTTGGCATATGAGAATGCCAACAGAGATTGTAAGAAATTGATAGCACCCTTTAAAGGCAGAGGAACACTGACAGATTATATTAAGCTATGCCAAGGAGTGGGAACAGAGACCTATAAAGCTGATCTGTTATCTCAATCAATGGAAAATTTAAAGGACAATCTTTCAACTGTGCACAGACAGGGCATACTAAAGCTCAATGTAGGCAAAAAGGAAAACTTCCTCCATGGAATGCAAGAAATAAGTCACCACATCTCTGTCCTAAATATAAAAAAGGAAACCAGTGGGAAATATTATCCTTATCACACACTTCTATACTCTCAGCTGCCTCCATATTTTGTAACTCCCCTACACACTCCCCAACTGACCAATATTGACCTGAGTAGTAGGGACAACTCTATAACCCTATTAAGGAAGAAGTTACAAAAGATGAGACCTTCCACCTTCAACAATCTCAAAGTAAATCTTAATTGGGTCAAAATTGTTTGGGGGGTGATGAAGGAGCAGAGACTTATAAAGCTGATTTGTTAGCCCAAGCAATGCCTGCTTTAACTACAGGCAAATTTAAAGGCCAGTGCTTTAATTATCAGCACAGAAATAAGAATTAATGGCAAATCATTACATTATTTCAAGGTGATTCTTCTGCATTTAATTTGTTATCTGATTATTTATATATATATATACTGTGTATGTTTTCCAGCATATTGAAACTGCTACTATTTTTAACATCTGATCTACTATGATGGCCTTCATCATGGTATCCATAAGTATTTCTGGATGTTATGCACAAATAGACAACTTTATTAGGCTTATATAACTAATCCTCCCCTGCTATGTCCATTAGAATGGGGAGAAGATATAATACCAATTTATTTGAATGCCTCAAAATGTGTACCTGGAATTTTGGATCCTAGGTTGCCATTATGGCCCCAAGAGGAGGGCACAAATATTAATCTTACATTGGGATATCAAAATAGACCAATATGTATCAGCAATCATTTCAGTTGTCTTATCCCTGATAATCAAAGATGGTTGGTGACCCCTCCTACTAGCAATAGTCTGACTAAAGTCCAGTTACGTGAACTCTCCACTAAAAGATTCCATGCCAGTGAATACCAGGATCCTATCTATAGCACAGCAACACCCACTATTCCCAAATGCAAACTGACATAGATATGGTCTGATGAATGGATTTTCCCCTTGGGGGAGGATCGTTGAGCTTCTTATCCCAGTGTTGTTATTAATGATTCCTATGGGATTGTATGGGACTGGTCCCCTAAGGGGATGACAGTCACCAGTTGCACTGCTCCTTTCATCAACATTTAAAATGGTAAGTTTTTCATCACCTCATTATACCACAAACCTTAACTTGGGAAGATGCCCCTCTGGTCTGGCATGGATGAGGACTTTTGGAGCCATTACCTTTTGTTGATTATCATAAAACACAAAAGAATTTATGGAAGGTCACGACTGCTTTCAATCACCTAAGAGTTTGGAAATACCATAGAACAAGATTCGCTGTCATATTACCTACTTATCTTTAGATATTAAACAGCTTCAAGATATTGTTCAAGGCATTATTCACTCTTCATTACAATTAGTTCCAGGCATGAGTTTTACACAAGGGATTGATGATATTCTGTCTGCTCTAAGCCTTTTTACTTGGATCAAACAAACTAGTCTTGGAATTATGGGTGAAATGATAATTCTTTTTACTGCTATAATAATTTTATGCTTACTCCTCTGATGTGCATGAAAATCCTTCTGATAACTGATGGATCAAGAAGTCACAAAATCAACTTCCCTGCTTCTGCATAAACAAAAGGGGGGAAACATAACTGCCCCTCAGCACAATGTACAGACCAAACAGGCTTAAATATGTACTAGCAAAGGCCACTGGGGGAGAGGATGATAAACATCCTTGAAGCCAAGCAGCTGGGACTGCCTGGCCAGCTCAGGGTGGAACACAGCCTGCTTCTTTTTTCTGTTATCTCCACTTCTTCGGAGATCAGCTGTAGTTCTGTAGTTAATTAGGTGATCGATCCGTTTAAATGTGTTTAATCAACCACAAATCATATACTGCTTGATCAGGGAAATCTTGCTTATCCATAATCTCTTTCAACTCCTTTGTTGACTGTTATCTTGTATCAAATAAATAAGGGACTTAGGAGATGTTCAGGGTGTCAGTCTTCTGAACTGCTGACCCTGGCTCCCTTTCTCTTGCAGCTGACTTGTTTGTGCCTCATTCTTCTCCAGTGCTTCCTGGGGAAGCAGCAATAATCCCCTGAATTTCCATCTGTGTCGATGCAAAAGGTAGGTATTCACTCTTTCTGATGGCTAATATTCCATTGTATATATGAACCACATCTTCATTATCCATCTATTGAAGGAGAGCTGGCTCATTCCACAATTTGGCTATTGTGGGGATTGCTGCTATTTAGTTTTATTCATTGTTTAGTAAGTTTGTTAAATTAAAAAAAAAAGTAAAAAGGTGAAGAAAAAGCTGAATCAGACCTGTAAACACAGAGAAAAAACTGATGATTGCCAGAGGGAAAAGCATGGAGGGATAAAAAAGAATGGGTGAAGGGGAGAGAGAGGTACAGGCTTACAGTTATGGAATGAATAAACCACAGACATAAAAGGTACAACATAAGGATATAGTCAAGAATATTGTAATAGCATTTTATGGTAAGATATGGTAACTACACTTATGAGAATAGCACAACATATAGAGTTGTCAAATCAATGTGTTGTATACCTGAACTTAATCTAACATCATGTGACACCTATACTCAAATTAACTTAAGTAAACATTTAATTCCAGTTTTAATTAGTTTTATTTAAATTCCAGTGTTTTCCAGTTTTAAAGTTTTATTTAATTCCAGTTTTTAAAAATTCAAATTTAATTAAAGTTTAATTCCAGTCAATTTAAACTTTGAATTATGATACTTCCACACTTATCTAAATAAGCAAAAATAGGATAAAAAAAACAGAATAGTACAAATAGTATTGGAAGATAAAGACTTTAATGCTAATAACAAAAATGTAGTAAAAATAAAATCAACAATAAATGGAAAAATTGTTCTTGTTTTTTTTTCAGTTGATTTAATTCCTTATATGTTTTGTATACTAACCATTAATTAAATAGATTATTTGCAAAAAAAAATTTCCCCATTGTGTAGGTTGTCTGTTAATTTGGATATTTTTTTTTTCTGTTGTGTCCTGAAGCTTTTGAATTTATGTAGTCCCTCTTTTTGAAATGTTCTTGTCTATACTTTTGACATAATGTTCAGGAATTCATTGCCATTACCAGTGTCAAGAAGCATCTTCCTTGCATTTTCTTCTAGGAGTTTTATGGTTATTAGGTCCTATGTTTAAGTCTTTGATCCACTTTAGGTTAATTTTTGTGAGTGGTGTGAATCATGGTTCTGAGTGTGTTTTTCCAGTTTCCACAGCACCATCTTATTAAAGAGACCATCCCTTCCCATTGATATCCATGATTTCAGGCTCTGCCCTCCATATATTAGTTAACTGTACATCCTGGGATTTAATTCTGAGCTGACTCGACTGTTCTATTGGTCAATGTGTCTATTTTTGTTTCAGTACCATGCTGGTTTTTTTTTTCTATGTCTTTGTAGCATACTTCCAAATCAGGAAATATGATATTCTGGTTTTGTTCTATTTTCTCAGGATGTCTTTGATTATTTGGGGTCTTTTGTGGTTCCACAAAAAAATTTAGAATTCTTTCTTCTTTTTCTGTGAAGAAAATCGTTGGGTATTTTGATGGAGATTGTGTTGAATAGTTAAATGGTTTTGTGTAGTATGGTCATTTTACCAATAATTATTCTGATATGTAAAAATGGGATGCCTTTCCATTTACTTGTGTCTTCTTTAGTTCTTTTAGCAAAGTACTGTAGTTTTCATTGTACATATAGCTCACTTCCCTGGATAAATTTATTCAGTTTTTCTTAATTGTTTTTAAGGCTATCATGAACGGGATAGATTTAATTCTTTTTGAGATGTTTCATCATTAGTAAAAATGAAATCAATTGATTTTTAAAGATTTTATTTATTTGATGGGGTGGGGGAGAGAGATACAGAGCACAAGCAGGGGTGCAGGGAAATGAGAGAAAGAAGCAGGTTCCCCAGTGCCTCAATGAGCAAGGAACCCAATGTGGGGCTTGACCTCAGGACTCTGGGATCATGACCTGAGCCAAAGGCAGCTGCTTAACAAACTGAGCCACCCAGACACCCTGAAATCATTTGATTTTTTATGTTAATACTGTATTTTACCACTCTACTGACATCGTTAATTAATTCAATTTTTTAGTTAGTCGTTTAACTTTTATATTATATCATATCAGAAAATAGCAACAATTTTACTCTTTCCCTTCTAATTTGAATACTTTTATTTATTGCAAAATTGCTCTAGTGAAGACATTCAGTACTAAATTGAATAGGATCACTGTAAGTGGGCATCCTTCTACTGTCTCTAGTCTTACAAAAAAATGTTTTCAGTTTTTATCCATTGAGAATAATGTTAGCTGAGGTTTTGTTGTATATGATCTTTTCTTTATATTGAGCTATGTTTCTTCTATACCCAATCTGCTAAGGAATTTTACACAAGAAAATTATGTATTGTATCAAATTTTATTTTCCTAGATCTATTGGGATGTACATGTGATTTTTTCTTATTATATTGATGTGATATATTACATTTATTGAATTTTATATATTGCATCATCCTTGTATCTAGGGATAAATGGTACTTGACCATGGATTACAAAACTTTAATGTGTTATTGAATTTGGTTTGCTAATATTGTGTTTAGAAAATTTTTTGCACCTGCATTACTCAAGTATATAGTTTGGTAGTTTTCTTTTTTTTTTGTGATATCTTTATCTGATTTTTATATCAAAGTAATGTTGGCTTCTTATAATGAATCCTTCTTGGTGTTTTGCAAGATTTTGAGGAAGAATGGTACTCATTCTACTTTAAATGTTTGAGAGAATTCTCCAATGTAGTCATCTGTTGTGGAATTCTCTGAGTTGACTACTGATTATATCCCTAGTTCTTTTCCATGGTGCACCACTGAAGGTCCTGGTGTAGCCATGGGTCACCACCCCATCTGGTGTTACCAGAAGTATAAGAACAAGCCATATCCAAAGTCTTACTTCTGCAGAATTGTCTTTGATGCCAAAATCTGCACCTTTGACTTGGGGTGGAAGAAGGCAGAAGTGGATGTCTTCCCACTATGTGGCCACAGGTGTCAGATGAATATGAGAAGCTCTCTTCTGAAGCGCTGGAGGCTGTCCGTATTTGTGCCACGAAGTACATGGTGAAAAGCTGTGGCAAAGATGGTCTTCACATCCCAGAGAAGCTCCACCCCTTCCATGTCATCTGAAGCAACAAGATATTATTCAATGCTGTGACTGATAGGCAGTCACATCATTGTGGAGTGCCTTTAGAAAGCCCCAGGGCACAGTGACCAGAATCCACATAAACCATGTCATGATGTCTGTCTGTAGGAAGCTACAGAACAAACTGTATGTGATTGAGCCCTACACAGGGCCAAATTCAAGTTCCCTTGCTCCCAGAAGACCCACATTTCCAAAAAGTGGGACTTTACTAAGTTTAATGAAGACAAATTTAAAGACATGGTGGCTAAAAAGTAGCTCATTCCGCATGGCTATCGGGTCAGATATGTCCCTAATTGTGGCCCCCTGGACAAATGGTGATCTCTGGACTCATAACAACCTCAGCACTGCCCTCTACTTCTTTGTGCACACCAATAACTCCTATTTCCTTTCAAAAAAAATCTATTCTTTATTGGTTTGATGAGATTTTTTATTTCTTCCTTATTCAGTTCGGGTAGGTTGTATATTTCTAGAAATGTGTTTATATATTTCAGCTTATGTACTTTGCTGTCAAGGAATTGTTCATGGTAATCTCTTATGATTATATATAATACCATAAAATCAGTTATAATGTCACCTCTTTCATTTCTGATTTTGAGTTTACTTTTTTTTTCTTAATCTAACATCTTTTTGACGAACCAGCTCTTCTTCTCATTGATCCTTTCCATTGTTTTTATGGTCTCTATTTCATTTATTTCTGTTCTGATATTTATTATTTCCTTCCTGCTGCTAAATTTGAGTCTAATTTGTTCTTGCTTTTCAAGTTACTTCAGTTGTAAAGTTATTTTTTTGAGATATAATTTTTTTAATGTATGCAGTAATTGCAATAAAACTTCCTCTCAAAACTGACCACTTTATCATTAAATAATACTTGCCTTTTGTTGTTATTGTTAATTTGAAGTCTATTTTGCATGGCTATCCCTTTCTTTTGTAGTCTTCATACATTTATTTTCTATTCTATTTGCTTGAAATGTCATTTTCTTTTTACTTTAAGCCTACATGTATCTTCGTAGCTGAGATGTGTCTCCTTTGGAGAGCACATAAATGGATTTTACCCCCCTCAGCCATTGTATGCTTTGTGATTAGAAAGTTTAATGCATTTACAATTTACACAATTATTAATGTGTACAACAACTATTGTTAATACCATTTTATCTTTTGTTTTCTGTCCATTTTTTGTTCCACATTGTTTCTTTTTCTCTCTGCTTTTGTTAAGTTGATGGTTTTCGATGGTGATTCTCTCAGTTTCACATGATTGTTTGCTTAAGTTTTTCATCCAATCTAGATATTTGTTCTGTGATTTCCATAAAGTTTGCACAATCATTTTTACAGGTAAAATAGTTTTTTTTTCTCCTGATAGTAATTTATCTTTACTTGCCTTTATATGTCTCATTCCTTTATTATTTCTCTTTTATATTTCAATATCAAAATTTATCTTTATTTTTTTAATTTTATTTTTTCAGTGTTCCAAGATTCATTGTTTATGCACTACAGCCAGTGATCCATGCAATGCATGCCCTCCTTAATAACCACCATTATGTTTACCCAACCCCTAACCCCCTCCCCTCCAAAACCCTCAGTTTCTCAGAGTCCATGGTCTCCATTGTTTTTTCTACTCCTCTGATTTCCCCCAAGTCCCTTCTCCTCTCCTCCTAATGGCCTCCATGCTATTCCTTATGTTCCAGAAGTAATTGAAAACATATGATAAATTACTTTTTTTGCTTGACTTAATTCACTCAGCATAATCTTCTCCAGTGGATTCATGTATTTTTGTTTTGTTTTGTTTAATTTGAGTGTAGTTGGCACACAATGTTATATTAGTCTCAGATATATAACATAGTGATTCAACATCTCTATATGTTATACTATGTTAACCATAAATGTGGCTATCATTTGTCACCATAAAATGTTATTTGTATATTATTGACTATATTCCATATGTTATGTCTTCCATTCGCATGATTTATTTATTCCATAACTGGAAATCTGTATTCCCCATTCTTCATATTCTTTACCTCTGAGATTCCTTTTATTTTATTTAGTTTTTCAGTGTTCCAAGACTCGTTGTTTATGTACCACAACCAGTGTTTATTTTTATTTTTTTCAATGTAACAGAATTCATAGTTTTTGCACCACACCCCGTGGTCCATGCAATGCATGCCCTCCATAATACCCACCACCTGGCTCCACCAACCTCCCAACCACCGCCCCTTCAAAACCCTCAGGTTGTTTTTCAGAGTCCATAGTCTCTCATGGCTCATCTCCCACTCCAATTTCCCTCAACTCCCTTCTCTCCATCTTCCCATGTCCTCCAAGTTATTAGTTATGCTCCGCAAATAAGTGAAACCATATGATAATTAACTCTCTCTGCCTGACTTATTTCACTCAGCATAATCTCTTCCAGCCCCATCCATGTTGCTACAAAAGTTGGGTATTCATCCTTTCTAATGGAGGGATAATACTCCATAGTGTATATGGACCACATCTTCCTTATCCATTCATCCCTTGAAGGGCATCTTGGTTCTTTCTACAGTTTGGCAATCATGGCCATTGCTGCTATAAACATTGGGTTACACATGGCCCTTCTTTTCACAACATCAGTATCTGAGATTCCTTTTAAATAAGCATCTGAGCTGTACCAAGATGGTGGGGAACTAGGAGGAGGTGCTGTTTCAACCTGTACCCTAAAGTGAGCTGATTTTCTACCAAGGAACTCTGATCACCCATGAAATCAACCTGAGATTAGAATTATACACTTCTGGATCTCTATGGGGGCACAAGACACCAGTGGGCAGGTAAAGTGGAGTGGGGCTGTCGGACTGGTATCAGAAGATAAACAAAAGGGGGGAGGGAGCCATCAGAAAAGCCCCATTGGAAAGTAAAACCCCAATATGAGAGTGCCATACAACTGTGACCAACATTAACTTGGAGTCTGGTAGAAAGCACTCAAAAAGAGCAAAGGATCACAGGGATAAATTGCGGGAATCAGATGGTTAGGGACAGGGGCTTAAGTCCCTGGACCAAGGACAGCCACCCCTGGTGCTGAACCAGAGAGAGTGCGGTGAAAAAAACAGGTCTTGGTCCCTGAGCCAAGAGCCAGCATGGGCGGCTGAGGACGCGTAGGGTGCGGCTCCCGTGAGGGGCTGGGAGCCTCACCAGACAGCAGAAACACAGCCTTTTTACAGTACCCATGCATGCACTGCACCGTGCTATAGAGCCTGAGACGTGCCCCACACCCTCCCCAGAGAGAGGTGCGGGCAGGCGCCAGCCGGGAGCTCTCAGTTCCCAAAAAGGCTGAGAGCTCCTTGGCCGCCCAGTGGGAAAATCTCAGTGTGCAATTGCTGCTTGGAACCTCTCTGGTGGTCTGGAGCTGCCCAGACAGCCGCAGCTGTTGTGGTTTTGGGTACAAGCAGGAGTTCCTGTGTCCCCAGAGACCACGACTGGGAATGTGCTCTGCCAGTGGCCAAGGGGGAACTTATGTGCTCTATAGCACCCAGAGGGGAACAGACTGAGGCTTCTCTCTGACAGGGAGGTTGGGGTGCAGTTTGCTTTCCTCTAAACCTCCAAAAACCATCAGGAGGGACGCCTGGGTGGCTCAGTTGGTTAAGCGGCTGCCTTCGGCTCAGGTCATGATCCCAGCGTCCTGGGATTGAGTCCCGCATCGGGCTCCTTATTCGGCAGGGAGCCTGCTTCTCCCTCTGCCTCTGCCTGCCACTCTGTCTGCCTGTGCTTGCTCTTTCGCTAGCTCTCTCTTTCTCTCTGACAAATAAATAAATAAAATCTTTATAAAAAAAAAACATCAGGAGCCACCAAGGGGAGAGAAAAGAAATGAACAAACATAAAATGCTCCAGAGAACAAAAGCCTGAAAAACTGGTTTCCTCAGAGCCCACCCCCTTGAGGGGGGCTGGAGGACTTAACTCAGGAAACACTGCCTGAAAACCCACGCGGCAGGCCTCTCCCCCAAAAAGCCAACGGGGGGCAAGGGGAAATGACAAGACAGCAGCCACCACTACTTCATAGATACAACTTTTAATTTTAATTCGTTCCCACTATTCTAGTTCATTTTTTATTTTTTTAACTTTGTATTTAGATATTTTTAGAATATTTACCATCACAGTGAGATGTCCAGTATATCAAATTCCATAATAACATTTTAACCTGAACTTTTTGATACATATACCCATGTTTTTCTTTTGCTTTTGTATTTTTTTTAATTTTTTTAAATTTTACCTTAGTTTAGTTTAGTTCATTCTTATCTTTATTTTTATTTTTTTAATATTCATATAGAGTTAAACTTCAATGTAATCCCCTTTCCCCAATCAATGCTACCACTTTGGGTTAAACAATTTTTAATACCCAGTTATTTTAGGAAAGTTCAGTCCTTTAACAAAGATATCTAGATACATCCAGGAAGAATCAAAATAACTTTCCTCGCTAACACTGAGAATTTATAACCACTCTCCCATCTTTTTCTTCCACCAGTGTTTCTGTGTATTTGTATTTGTCCTGGTAGTATATAAATCTTATACTTGGTGTTCTTTTTGATGAGGTTCTTGTTTGTTTGTTTGTTTTGCTTCTATATATATACTTTTTTTTCTTTTTTCTTCTCTTGTCATATAATTGTATCAGTCTTTTTGTCTGTATACTTCATAAATCTTACCTTGGGGCCCATTTGGGCTGAGCCTTCTCTTTTATCTTTCTTTTTTATTTTTCTGTCTCTCTCTCTCTCTCTTTCTCTCTCTCTTTTTTAAAATTTTTTTATAAATTTTTTTTATTTGTCAGAGAGAGAGGGAGAGAGAGATAGTGAGCACAGGCAGACAGAGTGGCAGGCAGAGGCAGAGGGAGAAGCAGGCTCCCCGCTGAGCAAGGATACCGATGTGGGACTCTATCCCAAGATGCTGAGATCATGACCTGATCCGCCGCTTAACCAACTGAGCCACCCAGGCGTCCCATATCTCTCTTTTTTTCTTCTTTCTCTCTTTCTTTTTTGCTTTCATTTGGGTGGGGACTCTTGATTGATCAGAAGGGTTCCAGGGTGAACCTTGACTGCACCATGGTCGATACATCCAGCTCCATCAGTTCAGCCATCTCTCAGCAAATGACTAGGAGGAAGAATGCCCAAGAAAGAAAAAATTCAGAGGATGGGCCTTCTGCCACAGAGCTAATGGCTACCAAAATAGACAATATGTCAGAAAGGGAAATCAGGCCAACGATTATCCAGGCAATAGCTAGGTTGGAGAAAACCATGGATGACAAAACGGAATTGATTAGGGCAGAACTGAAAGCCACCAGGGATGATTTTCACAAAGTTAGGGCAGAACTGAAAGCCAACAGGGATGATGTTCACAATGTCCTCAATGAGTTCCAATCTAATATAAATTCTCTAAAAGCTAGGATAACTGAGACAGAAGATAGAATTAATGATCTGGAGGACAAACAGATAGAGAGAAAGGATCAGGAGGAAGCCTGAAACAAACAGCATAGAAGCCAGGAAAACAGAATCAGGGAAATAAATGATGCCATGAAACGTACCAATGTCAGAATTGTTGGAATCCTTGAAGGGGAGGAGAAAGAAAGAAGTCTAGAAGATAGAGTGCAACAAGTTCTCCATGAAAATTTTCCCAAACTCGCGAATGGAATGAGCGTTCATTTACTAGAGGCAGAACGGTTTCCCCTCAAGTTTATACATTCTTGAAAGTCCTCGAGACACCTGATAGTAAGAATGAGGAATTATAATTGTAGAGAGACTCTCTAGAAGGCAGGTAGGACAAAGAAGCTCCTTAGTGCAGAGGAAAGCCCATCAGAATAACGTCAGATCGGTCCAGAGAATCCTGGCAAGCCAAAAGGGCTTGCAAGATGTATTAAGGGCACTAAATGAGAATAACATGCAAACAAAAATTAATTTATCCAGGAAGACTGACATTCAAAATTGATGGAGAGATAAAGAATTTCCAACACCTGCAAGGATTAAAAAATATGCGACCAACAAGCAGACACTGCAAGAAATATACGGGGGGTTCTATAAAAGAGGAAAAGTCCTAAGAATATCATTGAATAGAAATATGGAGACAATCTACAGAAAGAAAGACTTCAAAGGTAACATGATGTCAATAAAAACATATCTGTCAATAATCGCTCTCAATGTGAATGGCCTAAATGTGCCCATAAAATTACACAGGGTTGAAGATTGGATAAAACAATAGGAATGATCCATATGTTGTCTACAGGAGACCTATTTTGAACCTAAGGATGCACCCAGATTGAAACTGAAGGGATTAAGAGGCATCTTTCATGCCAATGGGCCTCAAAAGAAGGCCAGGGTAGCGATTCTCATATCAGAAAAATTAGATTTTAAACTAACGACTGTAGTCAGAGATACAGAAGGAAACTACATCATTCTTAAAGGGACTATCCACCAAGATGATCTAACAATTGTAAATATCTATGCCCCCAATAGGGGAGCAGCCAATTATATAAGAAAACTATTAATCAAGGTAAAGAGTCATATTGATATGAATACATTAATAGACGGAGATCTTAACATGACTCTCTCAGTAATAGATCATCGAAGCAGAAAATCAATAAAGAAACAAGAGCACTGAATGACACATTGGACCAGATGGGCCTCATATATATATACAGAACATTCCACCCTAAAACAACAGAATACTCATTCTTCTCAAGTGCAGATGGAACCTTTTCCAGAATAGACCACATACTGGGTCACAAATCAGGATTCAACCAATACCAAAAGACTGAGATTATCCCTGCATATTCTCAGATCACAATGCATTGAAACTGGAGCTCAATCGCTAGGAAAATTTTTGAAGGAACGCAAACAACTGGAAGGTAAAGACCACTTTGCTTAAGAATGTTTGGATCAACCAGGAGATCAAAGAAGAACTTAAACAATTCATGGAAACTAATGAGAATGAAGACACTTCAATCTAAAACCTATGGGATACAGCAAAGGTGGTCCTAAGGGGGAAATACATAGCCATCCAAGCCTCCCTCCAAATAAAAATTGAAAAACCCAGAATATACCAACTGTCTCTCCACCTTAAAGAATTGTAAAATCAACAAAAAATTAAACCAACTCCACACAAAAGAAAGTAAATGATCAAGATTGGAGCAGAGATCAATGAGGTAGAAACTAGAGATACAGTAGAACATATCAATGAAACTAGAAGCTGGTTTTTTGAAAGAATCAATAAGTTCGATAAACCTTTGGCCACACTAATCCAAAGGAAAAAGAGAAAACTCAAATTAATAAAATTATGAATGCAAAGGGAGAGACAGGACTAACACCAAGGAAATAGAAACAATAATCAGAAGTTATTATCAAGAGTTATATGCCAGGGCGCCTGGTTTGCTCGGTTGGTTAAGCGACTGCCTTCAGCTCAGGTCATGATCCTGGAATCCCGGGATCGAGTCGGACTCGATCGGACTGTAGCTCCACGGGGAGTCTGCTTCTCTCTCTGACCTTCTCCTCGCTCATACTCTCTCTCACTGTCTCTCTCTCAAATAAATAAACACATAAAATATTTTTTTAAAAAAAGAGTTCTATACCAATAAGTTAAGCAACCTAGATGAAATGGATGCATTCCTGGAAAAATATAAACTCCCAAATTTGAACCAGGAAGAAATTGACAACCTGAATAGACCCATATCCAGTAACGAGATGGAAGCAGTGATCAAAAACCACCCAAAAAACAAGAGCCCAGGAAGTGACGGATTCCCTGGGGAATTCTACCAATCTTTAAAAGAAGAAAGAACACCTATTCTCCTGAAGCTGTTTCAAAAAATTGAAGCTGAAGGAAAACTTCCAGACTCTTTTTATGAAGCCAGCATTACCCTGATCCCCAAACCAGGCAAAGACCACACCAAAAAGGAGAATTTCAGACCAATATCACTGAGGAATATGGATGCTAAGATTCTCAACAAGATCCTAGCAAACAGGATCCAAAAGCACATTAAAAAGTTCATCCACCATGACCAGGTGGGATTCAGTCCTGGTTTACAAGGGTGGTTCAACATTCGCAAATCAATCAATGTGATAGAACAAATCAATAAGAGAAGAGAGAAGAAACACATGGTCCTCTCAATTGATGCAGGAAAAGCATTTGACAAAATCCAGCATCTGTTCTTGATTAAAATGCTTTAAAGTATAGGGATAGAAGGAACATTCCTAAACTTCATAAAATCTATCTATGAAAGACCCACAGAAAATATCACCCTCAATGGAAAGAAGCTCACAGCATTCCCATTGAGATCAGGAGCACGACAAGGATGCCCACTCTCACCACTCTTGTTCAACATAGTATTGAAGTCCTAGCAAAAGCAGTCAGACAACAAAGAGAAATCAAAGGTATCCAAATTCGCAAGGAAGAAGTCAAACTCTCTCTCTTCTCAGATGACATGATACTTTATATGGAAAACTCAAAAGACTCCACCCCCAAACTACTAGAACTCATACAGCAATTTAGTAATGTGGCAGGATACAAAGTCAATGTACAGAAATCAGTGGCTTTCTTATACACTAACAATGAAAATACAGAAAGGGAATTTAGAGAATATATTCCATTTATTATAGCACCAAGAACCATGAGATACCTGGGAATAAACCTAACCAAAGAGGTAAAGCATCTGTACTCGAGGAACTACAGAACACTCATGAAAGAAATTGAAGAAGACAAAAAAATGGAAGACCATTCCATGCTCTCCGATCAGAAGAATAAACATTGTTAAAATGTCTATACTGCCTAGAGCAATCTATACTTTTAATTCCATTCCGATCAAAATTCCACCACTGTTTTTCCAAGAGCGGGAGCAAATAATCCCAAAATTTGTATGGAATCAGAAGAGACCCCGAATTGCTAAGGAAACGTTGAAAAACAAAAATAAAACTGGAGGCATCACATTACCTGATTTCTAGCTTTATTACAAAGCTGTGATAACCAAGACAGCATGGTACTGGCATAAAAACAGACACATAGATCAGTGGAAGAGAGGAGAGAGACCAGATATGGACCCTCTACTCTTGGTCAAATAATCTTCAACAATCAGGAAAAAACATACAGTTGAAAAAAGACAGTCTCTTCAATAAATGGTGTTGGGAAAATTGGACAGCTCTATGTAGAAGAATGAAACTCAACCATTCTCTTACACCATACAGAAAGATAAACTCTAAATGGATAAAGGAACTCAATGTGAGACAGGAATCCATCAGAATCCTAGAGGAGAACATAGGCAGTAACATCTTTGATATCAGGCACAGCAACTTCTTTCATGATATGTCTCCAAAGGCAAAGGAAACAAAAGCAAAATGAACTTTTAGGACTTCATCAAGATCAAATGCTTCTGCACAGCAAAGGAAACAGTCAACAAAACAAAGAGGCAACCCACGAAATGGGAGAAGATATTTGCAAATGACAGTACAGACAAAAGGTTGATATCCAGGATCTATAAAGAACTTCTCAAACTCAACACACACAAAACAGATTATCATATCGTAAAATGGGCAGAAGATATAAAGAGACACTTCTGCAATGAAAACTTACCAATGGCTATCAGACACTAGAAAAAATGTTCATCATCACAAGCCATCAGGGAGATTCAAATTAAAACCACATTGAGATACCACCTCACACAAGTTAGAATGGCCAAAATTAGCAAGACAGAAAATAAGATGTGTTGGAGAGGATGTGGAGAAAGAGGAACTCTCTTACACTGTTGGTGGGAATGCAAGTTGGTGCAGCCACTCTGGAGAACAGTGTGGAGATTCCTTAAGAAATTAAAAATAGAGCTTACCTATGACCCTGCAATTTCACATCTGGGTATATTCCCCAAAGATACAGATGTAGTGAAAAGAAGTGCCATCTGTACCCCAGTGTTTATAGCAGCAATGGCCACAGTCACCAAACTGTAGAAAGATCCAAGATGCCCTTCAAAGGACGAATGGATAAGGAAGATGGGGTCCATATACACTCCAGAGTATTATGCTTCCATCAGAAAGTATGAATATCCAACTTTTGTAGCAACATGGATGGGACTGGAAGAGATGATGCTGAGTTAAATAAGTCAAGCAGAGAGAGTCAATTATATGTTTTCACTTTTTTGCGGAGCATAACAAAAAACACGGAGGACATGAGAAGATGGACTGGAGAAGGGAGTTGAGGGAAATTGAAGCGGGAGATGAACTATGAGAGACTATGGACTCTGAAAAACAACCTGAGGGTTTAATGGGTCAAGGGATAGGAGGTTGGGGGAGCCAGGTGTTGGGTATTATGGAGAGCACGCATTGCATGGAGCACTGGGTGTGGTGCAAATACTATGAATTCTGTTATGCTGAAAATAAATTTAAATAAATAAATAAATAAATAAATAAATAAGCATCTTTTTTTTTCCTCTGGATCCCTTTAAAATTATTTGTCATTGCCTTTTGCCAGTTTTAATATCCTGTATCTTAAAGAAGGTATTTTTATATTGAGATAATAGGGCATTTTATTATCTTCTTGAACTGCATGTTAAGTTCAACCGACATATTGGGAACTTCTCATCTATTTTTTCTGTATTAAATTCTGTGTCCCCTTCTTTTCTTCTTTTCCTGGGATACCCATGGTTTTTATGTTCAGTTTTTCTAATGAAGTCTGATGAATCTTGTCAAATTACTTCAATTAGAAAGAAGCTCAGTTTTATCTCCTTTCTCACCTGAATAACTTCTACCTTTTCATTTTCTAGCTCACTAATTATCTCTTCCATCTGATCTGCTATATTTCTAATGCTTTCTATTGCATTTTTTTAATTTATTGAGTTCTTCAGCTCCAGATTTTATGTTGACTTCATCTTTAGAATTTCAATCTTTTTAGTAAAGTATTACTTCTGTTTATTAATTTTATTCTTGAGGTCATCATATTGTCTTCTTGAGTTTTCATGTAGCTGGTGGAACTCCTTCATAATAGCTATTTTGAATTTATCAGTAAGATTGCAAACTCTATAACTTCGAGTTCAATTGTTGGAAGACTTTCAGTTTTTTCTGATATTTTATCATGAATTTTTGTGTTTTTTTTAAAAAGTTCATCTGTTTTTGCATTTAAACTAGCAAATGTCTTTAGGATTTAATTAAGGCTTTCTTTATTTTGATTCTAACAGTCACATTTTGCCAATCATGAGCCTTTTTGTGTGTTCCAAAGGTGAAACACAACTTTTATTTCTCCTACCAGAAGTGACTTGCTACTGAAGTTGGCATCAAAAGCAGGATTATTATTAATTTCTATTATTTAAAGCTGACAGAAAAAAGAGAGAGTGAGAAACAAAATAATGGGCTCTTTTGTACACCTGAAACTAGTATAACACTGTATGCTAATTTTCCTAATTTTAATTAAGTTCAAAATATCAGGCAGAAAAATAAAGTGAAGCTTGTAGTAGAGTGGGGGAAGGTATACTCTTAGCACCCCAGTAGGAGAGACCTGAGTAGTGGTATGGGTCCCAGAAGTCCATGGTCCAGAATTTCAGAGCAAATAGCAGGAGACATTATCCTTCAGATTTGCCTATTTCCCTTTCATCATTTATTGCACTCTCCTCAAAGAAAGAGAAACAGGTCCCTCTAGCTGTGAGTTGCTGGTCAGAATCTTGCTCGCTCTCTCTCTCTCTCTCTCTCTCTGTATATACACATATTTTTCACAGGTTGCCCAGGGACTGCTTTAAACCATGCTAGTATTAGTTTTGGTTTTCCTGACATGGAACCCTGGAATAGCCTGCCACAAGACCTCCTGGCATGAACCCCTCCCAAGCCTCAGCCACCCTTAAAGAGAACCCTATGTGTGCAGAGTCCTGCAACACTACAGTTTATCCTCACTTCACTTTCAGGTTTCCTGCTATGGTGTCCTCCTTTCATAGACACTTGAGTGGCCCCCTCCCAGCTTGCACCCCAGCCATCTGGCCATGGCACCCTATGCACAGAGAAATCAGTCACCTCTTAAACTGCTTTCTGTCTCAAACCCAGTGCCCCAAACAGGGTTTACCCTGCTAGAGCATCCTGGTTTGCACCCATTTCAGTTTTGCCTGTTCTGCCAGGGTGCCCTCAACACATAAAACACTGAGACATACCAGCATGTGTCCAATCTAGCATTAGATGTCCTGATAATTATATTCACTGGATGGAAATCTCCAGGACACCTGGTCACACCAGCCATAGCTCCAGCCAGCTAGTAAATAGCACCAAGCACACACAGTTTATGTAAGACCATACACAAGACCATTCCTTTAATTTTGGAAGGAGAAGATGTTATGTCTAACCCATAGAAAAATTACAGACAGGAAAGATGGGGAAACATAATACTATGCTCCAAAAGAAAGAAGATAAGGACAAACAATCGTAGAGGAAGGGAGGGAAAACTGAGTGGGGAGAAACTAGAGAGGGAGACAAACCATGAGAGACTCTTAACTGTAGGAAATAAACTGAGAGCTGCTGTAGGGCAGATGGGTGGGGGTATAAGGTAAATGGATGACAGACATTAAGAAGAGCATGTGGGATAAGCACTGGGTGTTGTATGTAGTTGATGAATAACTGAACTCTACATATGAACCTAATGATGTACTATAAGTTGGCTAATTGAATTTAAATAGAAAAAAAAGAACAAGAAGAATCCTTGGAAAAATAATTAAATGAATGAAATGGTTATATGAAAAATGCCTGGTAAAGAATTTAAAGCATTTTTAAAAATATTTATTTATTTACTTATTTATTTGAGAGAGAGAGCATGAGAGGGGAGAGGTCAGTGGGAGAAGCAGACACCCCGCTGAGCAGGGGGCCCGATGTGGGACTCTATCCAGGACTCCATGACTCCAGGATCATGACTTGAGCTGAAGGCAGTCGCCCAACCAACTGAGCCACCCAGGCGCCCCCTGATAAAGAATTTAAAGTAATGATCATCAAAATGCTCTCTGAGATGGAGAGAAGCATGGAAGAACTCAGTGATAGTTTCAGTAAAGAGATAGAAAATTAAAAAAAAATCAAACTTGAAGAATACAATAACTCAAATAAAAATACATTAAAGTGGGGGCACCTTGGTGGCTCAGTCAGTTAAGAGTCCAACTCTTGTTTTCAGCTTAAGTCACGATATCAGGGTCATGAGATGGAGCCACATGACATGTTCCATTCTCAATAGACAGTCTCCTGGAAATTCTCTCCTTTTACTTCCCCTATACCTCCCTCCAACTCTATTTACCACTCTTAAATAAATAAATCTTTAAAAATTACACTAGAGGGAATCAACAGGAGACTATTTAATGTTTACCAATGTGTCAATGATCTCGGATACTCAGTAACTGGAAAGCACAAAAGCTGAACTGCAAAAGAAAAAAAAAGAAGGAAAAAATATATACACATACACACATACATATTACATATTATAATATTTTAAATATATATTAATGTATGTAAAATGTATATTTCATATAGTTTTTCTTTTTTTTTTTACTTCTAAATAAGAATCAATTAAGGCATCTCTTGAGCAGCACCATACATAAACCTACAGAAACCCACCAACTACAGAAAAATAAAGCAAAAGAAGAAAGGAACAGAGAACAACCAAAAAATTTAAAAAGACAGAAAGAAATAAATCAAAACCGAAGTGGCAATAAGTACAAACCTATCAATAATTATTTTAGATGTAAATAGCCTAAATGTTCCAATGGGTCGTGATCCCGGGGTCCTGGGATTGAGCCCCGTGTCGGGCTCTCTGCTCAGCTGGGAATCTGCTTCCACCTCTCTCTCTCTGCCTACCTCTCTGCCTATTTGTGATCTCTGTCAAATAAATAAATAAAATATTTTAAAAAATAAAAATAAATAAAAATAAAAAAAATAAAAACTTTTTAAAAAACTACAGGTTAGAAACTGATTGAATCTTCATCAATTGCAATTATCATGTTTTATTTTACCTCATAATTTTAGGGCAGTAAATTACAGTCTTATATATATATTTTTTAATTAAACCAACTCGGTGTGCCTGGGTGGCTCAGTCATTAAGCATCTGCCTTCAGCTCAGGTCATTATCCCAGGATCCTGGGATCGAGTCCCACATTGGGCTGCCTACTCAGCGAGGTGCCTGCTTCTCCCTCTTCCACTCCCCCTGCTTCTGTTCCCTCTTTCTGTCAAATAAATAAATAAAATCTTAAAAAAATAAACCAACTCATCATATATAAAGCCTACTTAGTAATATATAATTTTGATGAAGGATTCAATTGCTCAATTTTGTGAAATATTTGCCTCAATTTTCATGAGTGCAATTACACTTTGATAACATTTTTTAAAATTTTTATTTATTTTTTAAATTTCTTTTCAGTGTTCTAGAATTTGTTGTTTATGCACCACACCCAGTGCCTTTGATAACATTTTTATACTATTCTTACTTGGTTTAGATCACATGGGCCTATTGGCCTAATATAATGAAATAAATAATCATTTGGAGTTATTTTTCTCCCCATTCTCTGAAGAATTTTCTCTGAGGATTATAAGCATTATTTTTGTCTGATTATACAATGTTTGGAGAAACACTAAAATAAATTAACCAAACATCACTATTTCTTTGTTGGAAATGTTAACTTAGGCAATTTGTGTGTATATTTCCATGTTTGGATTATAATAAACACTTTCAAAAAATTTCATACATCTTCTATTTCTTTGCATGTCTACCTAAACCTTACCTTCAACAATTTTTCTTGCATAACTCTTTCTACTCTTTAGCTCAGTTTAGTACTGGACCAGAATTAACAAGGGTATCATGTAATCTATACCCAGTACCCCAACAATGACTCTGCCATGGTTTCATACACACATACTGAAACTACCTTGCCCTTTGCATAAAATAACACTAAGCTGCAATGTTTTATAGCTGCTATAAGAATTTTCTGGCAAGAGGAAGCTAGGAAAATAACAGCAGAATGACCTTAATCTCACACTTTTCTATGAATACAAATAGATATCAGTTACATCAGCATATATAACCCAGAAAATGAACCAAAGACTGGAACAACTAATTCCACAATAAAAGAGAAAAGGCCATATAAATGAAGTTAAGAAGGGCAAAGATTTGCTTTGGCGGTGAAACACATCTCAAATGTGCCTGATAAGGAGGGAGCTGAAGGTGGTAAGTGCTAAAACAGATTTTTACACTGAGGGAGCCTTCAGGGGAAGATAAGTCTCATAATAATTGGTTTGGAAAGTGAGTAGGACCAAATTTCCTGGGTTCTTACAACCAGTATGACTTAAAGCCTGAAATTTTAAAAATCAGTAGGCTCAGCTCTGGGAGAATCCAGGGGGCATTAGGAAGTGGTCCCTGACCTAAAAGGGGCAGCAGGACAAAGAGTCCATGGAGATACAGCAGAGAATAAGCAGTTTGAAAAACTCTAGTTGAAGATGGGAGGGAAAATGGTTTACTCATTTCACAGCAGGTCCCAGAGAGCCAGGTATTTCTGGAAGACCTCTGCAGGAACAAAGGTGGTGGAAGGCACTATTTTTTTAAGTTTATTTTATTTTTTTCAGTGTTCCTAGATTCACTGTTTATGTACCACATCCAGTGCTCCATGCAATTCATGCCCTCCTTAATAGCCACAACCAGGCTCACCAAACCTCCCGCCATCCTCCCCTCCCAAACCCTCAGTTTGTTTCTCAGAGTCCAAGTCTTTTCTACCCACACAGTCCAGCATAAACACACAGCCATCTGTAGGAACTAGGCCAGCACAACACTAAGCCCTACCTTGAGCCACCTAGGGAGATCCCCCTGTCCCAGTCAAAGCTACCTTTCCTGGCACTCTTGCCCCTTCCCCAGAAATACAGCACAAACCCAATCAACATATTGTCTCCCAAATCACAGCTTTTGCTGAATCTGAGTTCTGGCAGTCTCATTTCACAAGCAGACCACTGCACATACTGTTAAACCATGTCCCACAGAGCCAGGAACAAAACACTGCCCACAATAGGCAATGAGAGTCTCTGCAGACAACTAGACTGAAGTAAAAAATAGAGCAGGACTCAAGGCAGAGCACACATAATACACAAAGGAAACACTCCATGAAGCAACAGGTCCTGGGGAATGAAAGACACTGCACTGCAGGGAGCTACAAGACTTGTTCTTTACAAGACCATTACCACCAAGAACAAAAGATGTAGCTGATTTTCCTAACACATAGAAACAGAGAGAGTTAGGCAAAATAAGGAGATAGAAAAATATGTCCTAAATGAAAGAACAGGACTAAGCAACAGCAAGACACCTAAACGAAAAAGATATAAGTAATGTACATGATAGATAATTTAAAGTAATGATCATAAAGGTACTTTTACTTGAGAAAAGAATGCAGGATATTAGTGAGATTTTTTATTAGGTTATTTTAGTCACCATATAGTGCATCACTAGTTTTTGATGTAGTGTTCCAAGATTCATCGTTTGCAGATAACACTCAGTGTTCCATGCAATCCATCCCCCCATTAATACACATCACCAGGCTCATCCATCTCCCCACCACCCTCCCCTCTAAACCCCTCCGTTTGTTTCCCAGAGTCCATAGTCTTTCATGGTTCATCTACCACTCCAATTCCCCCACCTTCATTTTCCCCCTTCCCTCCCTAATGTCCTCCATGTTATTCCTTATGCTCCACAAATAAGTGAAACCATATAATAATTGAAAATTAAGTTTAAATTAAATTCAAGTGTTCCTTATTTTAGGATAATTGAGGGTAAGGAGGAGACTGTTGCCAGAAAGCCTGTACCTTTTCTGGCCAACAATCTTGCACATTACTATAAAACCTTTTTTTTCTTCAGAGTTCAAACTCAAGCACACACAGATCTGAATTATATTTCCAGGTTATATTCATTGTAATAAAATAATAATAATGTCAATGGTTATATTTGAAAGAGCCAACCAATATCTTCTCCCACTAGATAGTAGTCCCTCGAGCAATATGGATGATTCAAGAAATGGCCTGGGTGTTGATTCAGGAATGCTAGAGTGCTGAGAAAAGACAGACACATTGAAAACTTACTACTAATATTGATTTATTTATAGTCAGGATGTGTAGTCAAATATATAGAGGATATGGTAAATTCAATAATTGGAATACATGTTTGATATATTAAAAACGAGCTGGAAATGATTGACAAATTAAATGCAGATGACTCAAGAACATTATATCCTGGTTTCTATATCCTCTGCTGAGACATACAGAAAGCATTGAAAGAGCATTATAAGTTTAGACAAAGATGGAATATCTTTATAATGTGTGTGTTAATAAGCTTATACCATTCAACAGTATTCTTATGAAGTCACAAGTTTCTTCCAAGAGATAATTTAGCTATCATGAGATAAATAATTCAGGTAACAAGAATTGATCTTCATTCATGTTTACGTGAGTACTTCCTTAGAACTATTTCCTTACGAATATTTAATTAAGATATTTTCACTGTTCATTCAACTATAATCTCTCTGTTACCATGAAAATTTCAGTACATTACTGGAGTTTAAGAAAAACCCCATTTTGTAAAAGAATGAAGGACACACAAAAATAAACTCAGAATGAATGAAAGATCTCAATGTGAGTCAGGAAACCATCAAAGTCCTAGAGGAGAATAGTAACCTCTTTGACCTTGGCCATAGCTACCTCTCACTATACACATCTATAGACACAAGGAAAACAAAAAACTGAAAAATGGACTACTGGCACTTAATCAAGATAAAAACTTCTGCAAAGTGAAAACAACAACAACAAAAAACAATGAACAAAACTGAAAGGGAACCTGCAAAATGAGAGAAGATATCTTCAAATGATATATGATAAAGGGCTAGTATCCAAAATCTATGAAGCACTTATCAAACACAACACCACAAAACCAAATAATACAGTTAAGAAATAGACAGAAGTCATGAAGCACATTTTCCTAAAGATGGTGTACAGATGGTTAACAAAATCATGAAAAGAAACTTAACATCACTCATCATCAGGGAAACACAAATAAAAACCACAATGAAATATCACCTCACACCAGTCAGAATGGCTAAAATGAACAACACAGGAATCAAGAGATGTTGGTGAGGATCCAGAGAAAGGGGAATCCTCTTACACTGTTGGTGAGAATGCAAACTTGTCCAGTCACTCTGGAATATGGAATGAAGATTCCTCAAAAAGTTAAAAACAGAACTACCCTATGATCCAGCAATTGTTCTACTAGGTATTTGCTTAAAGAATATAAAAATACTAATTCAACATTATGTGATTTTTGAGTATTAGTTTATATGTTACTTATTATTAAGTCAATTCTTACAATAATAGTATACTATGTTCTATTATTTTAATTTTAGACTTTACAAGACTAAACAAATTTTAAATACTTGGACCAAGTTCACACAGTGACAATGTGACCATGTTAGAACTCAACATAAAACTATGTCTCAAAATCAAATCCAATTAAACAAGAGGGCACAATGACTCTTAACATTTTGGTTGCTATTTCTTTACTCATCTTTGTCTTCCAGTATCATATTAAATCCTCCTTCTAGAACATACACTGGATGGCTGATTGATATGAGTTTACACTAAGAGCTCAGTGATCTATAAGCCTAAGGGGCTTGGAGAAAACTAAAGTGTCACAGACCCTCCCAAAATAAAAATCATTGAAAAAAAAAAAGTGTAGTCTGGAGTTGAATAACTGAATTCATTTCAGTGGTTCTGAAAAGTAAAGTAAATAAATATCTCTGATAGTTTCCTGCTGGTTCTGCCTTCTCTGCATATTCATCAGGGGATTTACATTTCTGATGAGTTCTATGCCACAGGATCTGTAGCATAGAAATAGGAACATAACTGCTCCAGATTTTACCTTCAGTAGCTAAAGGCTTAGGAAGATCCATCTGTAACTTAAAAGTTAAATGTCAAGTGGGATAAATCATTGGGAAGTAATATTTCAAAAATCAAATAAAATGAAATTTACCATTTTAATATGGGACTTTATTTGTATTAAATTTAAACATATATTGATATTTACAGAGAAAAATATCAGAGGATTGTGTAACAGAAAGTGATGTGAGACTCCATGTCAAGCAGAGTTATCAGATTTAAAATCAAAGAGTTGTACAGGAACTTGATTTTGAATAATTAAATGAACAGGAAAATGGGAAGAATAAGGACTGCTTTAGAATGTACGTATGTGGGGCACCTGGGTGGTTCAGTCAGTTGAATGTCTGACTCTAGATTTTGGCTCAGGTCATGATCTCAGGATCATGAGATGGAGCCTCATGTTGGTGTCCATATTCAGCATAGAATCTTCTTGATATTCTTTCTCTGCTGCTGCTTTTCCCCCCTGCTCTCTAAAATATTGTACATATGTATATGTATAATATTATTAATATATATATTTTTAAAATATATGTATGTAGAAATGTTTGCCTGTACTTTGGTTCTATTAATTCTCTAAAAGATTTTAAGACCCTACCTGAACACTAGACCAACTTCAAGAAATACTGGTTTAGAATATATGTATAGATATTTAAGACCGTATCTTCATGTATATTTCTCCCTTATGTAAAAATTTAAACATTTACATAATTACATCACTAAGAACGATTTTGTTGTCAGGCATGCAAATCATTGAATTCTGTAAAAATATTATTGTTAAGGTCTTACATTTATTATCATACTTACATATTTACTAGAAGCATCTCTCAGGGATTCTTTGACTTTTTCATTTTGAAGGCTCTAGATGAAAGGGTTCAGCATTGGTGTTACAAAGGTGTTCAGCACTGTGGCAAATTTGTTAATGCTCACTGCATTGCCTTTCTTTGGACGAATGTAGAGGAAGATGGAGCCTCCATAATAAAGTATAACCACTGTGATATGTGAAACACAAGTAGAGAAGGCCTTCTGCCATCCCTGCACAGTAGGAACTGTATGGATAGTAATAACAGTGTAGGTGTAAGGCACTCCTGTCTGGAGCAAGAAGCCCAAAAGCAAGACAGCAGAGGAGATAAAGTCAGCCACCTCAGTCAGAGAGATGTCTGCACAGGCCACCTGTAGCATGGAGGTTCTGTCACAGAAGAAATGATGGATTTTATTTGCCCCACAAAAGATTAATGGAACAGTTAGGATGGATATAGCCAACACTGACAAAAATGCACCCAAATAGGACTCCACAAGTAACATTGTGCATGTCTGTGTGTTCATGGTGATGTCATACCTCAGTGGGTTGCAGATGGCAATATCCCGATCAAATGACATGATGGCCAGGATGGAGAATTCTGTGGATCCCAGAAGGAAGTACAATATAGATTGTGTGAGACATCTCATAAAAGATATTGTCTTGATGAGGGAAAAAGTGTTTGCTAGCATCTTAGGTACCACTGTGTAGGTGATGACAACTTCAAGGAAAGAAAGATTGGATACAAAGAAATAAATGGGTGAATGCAGACAGTAGTCACCACACATCAAAAGGCTGGCCATGGTGTTTCCAATCAGAGATGTCATGTACATAAGCAGGAATGCAGAAAAAAGAAGAATTTCTACTTTTTTCTCAGTCTGAAACCCCAGAAGAATGAATTCAGTGACTCTGGTTTTATTTCTATAATCCATAATGTCCCCAGTTTAACTTGGAATTATAGAAAATTCTTTAATAATTAATTCTTGCATCTTAACCCTGGATATACTCTGTCAATATTCATTAATTACATTTTTTGTCAAGGACTGAATAATGCAGATAAATAATTTTATTTTCAGTTTATAAATATCTACTGAGTTAAACTGTACAAGATTTAAGTGCTCAGCTTTGACACTCACTTATTGCAGTTGGTAACCAAACAATGGATCAAGTAATATGAAACAGACTCTTGCCAAATCTCCCTTTGAAATAGATCCCTTATTGTTTGTCTTTAATCAATTAAGGATGTAATGACCTGTGCTGAAGGCAGAGGCCTAACCACTGAGAAACCCAGATATCCCAAGGATGTAATGGTACTTCTTGAGGTGCTAACAGAGTTTTGGTAAAATTTAATTCTATATAAAACTGCATTTAAAAGAATACTTTTCGAGCTAAATGTATTATTTTACATGCAGAATGACATTATTCAAAACTAAATGAAAATAATTACATAATAGAAATATTTTCCAAAATATTTGTGACTCCTGAATCATTGGTCCCAACCTCCACATTATCCAATCAGTTTCAAACAATATGAAATATTTATAATAAACCATCTCCAGAGTGAATGAGATTATCCCAGATCTTAAAAGGGCTAGAGAAAGGCAAAAATATAACTTAATTTATCACTATTTAATGTTTGTGTTAGAATTCAGTCAGAGAGAGTATATGCTTAGCAAGCACTTTAAAAATACTGAACTTCTGAATTTTGACTAGCTGGAAAAAAATCAGCTCATGTGAAAGACAGCTTATTTCATACTAGAATTTTTGACAGAAATATACAAACAAATAAACAAAACAGCAACATGGTGCAGAGAAGGACCTTTTTTGCTTACTCCCTGAACTGATTACTTGGGATTATGTATATTGCTCCATGTACCCAGGTGATTCAGTACAAAAAGCACATGGGAAGTGTCAAGATACAGTTCATAACCAGTATTACAAAATGCAGAGAAGTTCAACATTAAGAGATGCCTGAGAGTTAATTTTAAATGAGTATTTTCTTCTTTTATAGATTGATGGGTGAGGCTTGGAGAGGTGAGCTAAAATTTGTCAGGGTCCATAGAGGTTCAGTGGTAGAAGTGAGACAATATTCTGGGTTTTCTGACTTAGATTTGTTGTACTTTTTGGACCAAGATATAAATTCCTTCTTTCATTCATTTAATTATTATACATTTAAAGGACCAGAGGCAGTAACAATTTCCTGACATAGGCAATTAAAAAATGGAAAAGGTTGAATGCCATCATTTTGGATGCAAGTTAGTATTCTATCCATGTTTCCTTAAAATAATCTTTTAGAATTATATCACATGAATTAATTAATTATCAAGACACCAAATTTTTAAAATGTGTGATATTGTGTGAAGGGCTTTAATCAGGTTGTTTGTCTATTTTTTGTGCCAGAGGAAAGACAATGTGATGCATTTGGAGAAGGGAAAGATGATTTTGGACTAAGGGGTATCACTAGTGCATGTTCTTTCTGTAGTTAAATAAAAAGTAGTTTGAATTTGAGAAAAAAAAAAGCGTTATGAGAGCACTATGGGAAAGGCTGAAAGCTGCAGGAATGGCAGAAACTGAACCATCTTGAGAAGACATGTAAAGACTCATTTGTTTAACTCCAAAAATTTGCATAATGCTTTAGTTAATAGAAAGGAAAAGGGGGGAGAGTAAGAAATCATAGTAACAGGGAAGATGAGAAAAAAATAAAGGAGTGCAAAAAAACAAGTTTAAGAAATAATAATGATGCAGTTAGCATTAAACGAAGCATGGGTTAGAAGTGTTGACCCCTCTTGCAGTTGAAAATCCATGCATGATTTTTGACTACCCAAAAACTGAACTACTAGTAGCCTACTATTGACAGGAAGCCTTACTGATAACACAAGCAGTTGGATAACGCATATTCTATATTTTGTATGTATTATACACAGTACTGCTGACATAAAGTAAGCTAGAGAAGAGAACAACCTATTATTAAAAAAATCACAAGACAGAACGTCCAAGGGTTAATTCTATTGTGAGATCACTACCTGCCTGCCTCAAAGTTTGTATTAACGTTTACATTAATCTTTTTAGAATTGAACAAAGTATCTCCCTTGTTACAGCTACATGGTTTGGATGAGATCCATATTTGGAATCACTTCCATAAATTAGTTGCTGTTGTTTCTTTTTCTGACAGACTTAGAATTTTGGGAAACAAAGGGGGGAGAATACATTCATGACTATTGAATAGTTTATAACAGCTTAGTCTGATAATGATGGGTCTTCTCCCCTTGCTTTGTAGGAAAGACAATCAAGGCTATGAAATTTCTAGGATCATATCCCTAAGTTACTGCAATTGCTTCTCCCCTAGAGGCTAGTCTACTAGGATAAGCAGTCTTCAGGGAAAACAAAAAACAAAACAAAACAAACAAAAACAAACAAACAAAAAGACAAAAATCTATCCCGATTATCAAAGGGGAAAAAAGAAAAAAAAAAAACTTCCATAAAATATATAACCTCCTTCCCCCAAAATAGCTACTTCTATAGATGTACTTTGGAGCACAATGAATCATTGAAAGTATACAGTGCAATTTATTTTTATTGAGTTAGGAGCCAAATTGTCATTTTTAACATCATATCATTCTTAGCATAAGTTTTGTATTTCTTGAATACTTATGTGTTAGACACTCTTTTAACATTTTTTCAAATATTATCTCTTGCCCTTAAAAATATGTGATGGAAATGTGATATTATTGCTCATTTGTGATATTTGGCTTATATAATTAATAGAAGACAAACCATATGAAGTGCTAAAATGCCTTAAAATGTAAAGTTATATATTATAATTATTTTAATATATTACTAAAATTTATTTATTTCTTATATATATTCTGAGTCTCTGAGACATAACAACTGAATAAGAGACTATAATTTAGTCAGAGTGAAAAGACACAAATATATTAAAAAATAATTTTTATGCATATGTTAATTTGTATGTGTGTTTTTTTTAAAATTTATTATTTTGACAGACAGAGATCAGAAGCAGGCAGAAAGGCAGGCAGAGAGAGAGGGAGAAAGCAGGCTCCCTGCTGAGCAGAGAGCCCGATTTGGGGCTCGATCCCAGAACCCTGAGATCATGACCTGAGCCAAAGGCAGAGGCTTAACCCACTGAGCCATCCAGGTGCCCCTAATTTGTGTTTTTGAATATAGAGTAATGAACTGCATTTCTCTACTTAAGAACTGTTTGAATATGAACTGACAAATCACTAAGCTCTACTTCAAAATAATGATACACTATACATTAATTAATTTAATTTTTTTAAGATTTTATTTGAGAGTAAAAGAAAGAGAGAGAGTGTGTAGGAGTGGGGAGAGGGAGGGAGAGGAAGAAGCAGGTTCCCCACTGAGCAAGGAGTCCGTGACACAGGGGATTGATCTCAGGATCATGACCTGAGCCAAAGGTAGATGCTTCACCAACTAAGCCGCCAGGTGCCCCCAAATTGAATTTAAATTAAAAAAAAAAAACAACTTTTAAAAGATGATATAAATCGAAAAGGAGAATTTGTTTTGTTTTGTTTATTTAGATTCAATTAGCCAACATAAAAAATAGTGCAGACAATCATAGGTAAAAGGAGGGAAAACTGAAATGTTTGAATAATGTTCTCTCAAAATATTCCATTATGGGAGGAAGGGTAAGATGGCAAAGAAGTATGAGACCCCGTTACATTCAGTCCCCTAAAGTGAGCTAAATATCTACCAGAACCCTCTGAACATCCATAAAATCAGCCTGAGATATAAGATTATACACTTCTGGGGATGAAAGGCACAACATAGGAGATAATGGGCAATGGTATTGGAATATTGTCTCCAGTGAAGCATGGTATCTATACTCGTGGTCAGCATAGCATAAAGTCAAAACTTGTCCAACCAGTATAATGTCCACCTGAAGCTAATATATTTCATGGCAACTACTCTGCAATTAAAAAATGAGTTAGATGGGGCTCCTGGGTGGCTCAGTGGGTTAAAGCTACTGCCTTTGGCTCAGGTCATGATCCCAGGGTCCTGGGATTGAGCCCCACATCGGGCTCTCTGCTCCACAGGGAGCCTGCTTCCTCCTCTCTTTCTGCCTGCTTCTCTGCCTACTTGTGATTTCTCTCTGTCAAATAAATAAATTATTTTTAAAAATGAGTTAGAAAATATATATATAAAACAGAATTGGGTTTGTCTGAGAGTCATGGAACCCCAAATGCAATCCAGCTGGATTAACCTCACTAAGCCTCTCTAGGGGCCACAGTTAACATTGGTTCCTTGGGGTCACCCCACTCTTTACTTCTCTGATAATTTTACTTCCAGTTCTTTCTTTTCTGATTTCCATTTCAGCTTCCTTTGACAACTTATTCCTGTGTGCCCCTTTGCTTGGTGTTCATTCCTAGAACACATGCTCTTCTTCTCTTCTCACAAGGAATCCCAACTACCCATCTGTCTCATAGAGCAACTCTCTGCTCATTAATCTTCTCTCCCCTGAGCTCCAGATACTGTGTATATGGTCTGGGAGGAGACAGCTCCATCTGAGCTCACACTTTCAATAAGTAATTAATGAGATCTTCCTCTGTGCCAGTGTGGAAGAAATACGGAATGTCCCTAAACACATTGCTTTTTCTTGTTTGTTTGTTTGTCCCCCCCCCCCCAGAGGTAGAATTTAGTGATGCATCGGTTGCATAGAACACTGAGTGCTCATTCCATCAAGTGCCCTCCTTAGCCCATTCCCTAATTAACCCATCCTCCCATCCACCTCCCCTCCAGCAACCTTGTTTGTTCCCTAGTTAAGAGTCTCTTATGGTTTGCCTCTCTCCCTGTTTCCATCACATTTCCACCCCCTTTCCCCTACTGTCATCAGTTTTGTTTCTGAAATTCCAGATATGAGTGAAATCTTATGCCATTTGCCTTTCACCGACTTATTTCACTTAGCATAATTGTCTCTAGGTATATCTACATCCTTGTAAATATTAAGATTTTGGAGATAGCTTATCAAACCATTGTGAACACCTACAAATCCAATGAGAGATCAAAGAGAGGAAGAATAGCAATTCTGGAAACAGAAAATCAACCACTTTCTGAAAAGTGGGACTGGTGGAGAAGTGAATCAAAAGCGATGGGAGGATAGACCACGGGGGAGGGGCCGGCTCCCAGCAAGTGGGGAGCAACGAAGTAATAAATTGGGACTTTTAAAAGTCTGCTCCATTGAAGGACATCACTCCAGAGGCTAAACCGGAGTGAAGCCCACATGGGGCCAGCATGGCCCCAGGCCCCTCAGGGTCACAGAAGGATCAGCGGTGTCTGAGTGTTGCAGAGCTGGCAGGTATCAGAGTGGGGAAGCCAGCTACAGAGACAGACCTGAGGAGTGAGCTCTCAGCTCAGGGTTACCTTGAACCAGTCACAGGCTGGGTGAGCTCGGAGCGCAGCCAGAGGCAAGGGAGATGGGATTGGCTGGGGCTTTTCTCTGAGGGCGCACCAAGGAGTGGGGCCCCGAACTCCTGTTTCCTCCAGGCCAGAGATTGGGAGATCGCCATTTTCATTCTCATCCTCTGGAACTCTACAGAAAGCGTTCAGAGAACAAAAGCTCCCGAAAGCGAAACCGAGCATATTACTTAGCCGGTTCCCTGGTAAGGGCGGTGCAGCTCTGCCTTGGGCAAAGACACTTGAGAATCACTACAATAGGCCCCTCTCCCAGAAGATCAACAAGAAATCCAGCCACAACCAAGTTCACTTAACAAGGAGAGCAGAGGAACTCGAGAGGAGAAGAAAGCAAAGCCCAGAATTCATGGCTTTCTCCCCATGATTCTTTGTCTTGCAGTTAATTTAATTTTTTTCTTTAATTTTTTTTCTTTTTCTCTTTTTCTGCTAAAGTTTTTTAACTTTTACCCCTTTCTTTTTTTAACATTTTTTAACTAGTTTATCTTAACAATACCTCCCCCCCCAAAAAAAAACCCTTTTTGAACCTTCATTATTATAGTCATATTTTATCCTTCATAGTTTATTTTTTGTATTCACATAGGGGTTTTTTTCTTCTAAAAAATTTGGGGTACAACTTCCTCTATTGGATCAAAATACACCCTAAATCTAGTTCCAGGCTTGTTCTAGTCTCCAGCCTGAGCAAATTCTCTTCATTTTCTATGTATTTCCTCTCCCAACCAACTTAATCAACTCCTTTTTTTTAGAAATTAAAAAAAAAATTGTTTTTCATCTTTATAGGCATATTCCATCCCTTCACTGTGTTTACCCTTATATACATTTTTCATTCTTTAAAATTTTGGGAGGTACTTTCTTCTAAGAGAACAAAATACCCCACAATTAAGTGAGTGACCCTGTTCTAGTCACCAGTCTAATATATATATATATTTTTTTTTTTCTTTTTAATAATTTTTCTTTATTTGTTTTCTTTTTTTAAATTTTTTTCTGAACTTCTTTTTATCCCCTTTCTCCCCCCCCCCCCACGACTTGGGGTCTCTTCTAATTTCATTAAAGGGCATTTTCCTGGGGTCTTTATGACCCTTTTAGTATTTTATTTGCTCCTTCATATACTCTTATCTGGAAAAAATGACAAGGCGGAAAAACTCACCACAAAAAAAAGAACAAGGGGCAGTACCAAAGGCTAGGGACCTAATCGATACAGACATTGGTAATATGTCAGATCTAGAGTTCAGAATGATGATTCTCAAGGTTCTAGCCAGGCTCGAAAAAGGCATGGAAGATATTAGAGAAACCCTCTCTGGAGATATAAAAGCCCTTTCTGGAGAAATAAAAGAACTAAAATCTAACCAAGTTGAAATTAAAAAATCTATTAGTGAGGTGCAGTCAAAAATGGAGGCTCTTATTGCTAGGATAAATGAGGCAGAAGAAAGAATTAGTGATATAGAAGACCAAATGACAGAGAATAAAGAAGCTGAGCAAAAGAGGGACAAACAGCTACTGGACCATGAGGTGAGAATTCGAGAGATAAGTGACACCATAAGACGAAACAACATTAGAATAATTGGGATTCCAGAAGAAGAAGAAAGAGAGAGGGGAGCAGAAGGTATATTGGAGAGAATTATTGTAGAGAATTTCTCTAATATGGCAAAGGGAACAAGCATCAAAATCCAGGAGGTGCAGAGAACCCCCCTCAAAATCAACAAGAATAGGTCCACACCTCATCACCTAGTAATAGTAAAATTTACAAGTCTTAGAGACAAAGAAAAAATCCTGAAAGCAGCTGGGGAAAAGAAGTCTGTAACATACAATGGTAAAAATATTAGATTGGCAGCAGACTTATCCACAGAGACCTAGCAGGCCAGAAAGAACTGGCATGATATATTCAGAGCACTGAATGAGAAAAACATGCAGCCAAGAATACTATATCCAGCTAGGCTATCATTGAAAATAGAAGGAGAGATAAAAATCTTCCAGGACAAACAAAAACTGAAAGAATTTGCAAACACCAAAAAAGCTCTATAGGAAATATTAAAAGGGGTCCTCTAAGCAAAGAGAGAGCCTAAAAATATTAGATCAGAAAGGAACAGAGACATTATATAGTAGCAGTCACCTTACAGGCAATACAATGGCACTAAATTCATATCTCTCAATACTTACCCTGAATGTTAATGGGATAAATGCTCCAATCAAAAGACACAGGGTATCAGAATGGATAAAAAAAAAAAAAAA
>PISX010013846.1:0-55171 GCA_004024625.1 Mellivora capensis | reverse complement strand
CCCAAAGCTCTTAAATTCTTCAGAGGCAGGAATCAGGGAGCTGCAGCTCCCGGACCAGACATGTGTGACCGGATAGCCAGTCCACGACACTCTCCACTGGGCCACACTGCCTCCAGGCCCTGGTTCCCCCAGTCTTGGCGCGAAAACAGAGAGAGTGAAGTAGTAGTATGGGAAAATGATTAACACGGAGTAAGAGCGTGAAGATTCAGAAAGGGTGGGAACTGTGTGTGCCAGAGGCTGCCCACAGGAGGTAGACTGTCAGCCTGGAGGCAAGGCTTCCCGGTGGAGGGAACAGCTCCGGTCAAGGCTGAGAGTCAGGGAACTCTCCGCAGGTCACCTGTTCCCGTATTTCTCGCCCCTGCATGGGCCACTGTGGGTTATAATCAGTGTGTGTTTCTGTGTGTCTCCTCCATTGGGCTGGGAGCTCTGTGCGGGTAGGGACTGTGCCGTGTCTCTTGTGTCTCCCCAGAGCTGGAGGGCTGCAAGGGTGTGCGTGCGTGCATGCGTGCGTGCGTGCGTGCATGCGATGGTGGTGGAGAGTGGGGGTAGGCAGGGTCAGGCCCTGTTTAGGGAGGCAGGCTCCTGTGAGACAGCTCCTCTGAGTCTTGGCCTGGGGCAGAGTCTAGTCCTGAGGCTTAGGCACAGACTCCAAAGAGCCCTGCCCTAGACCTGCTGAGGAGCCAGCCTGGCCTTTCCAAAGGGGAGGGTAGAGGTTGGAGCAGCCTCTGGGGGTGTGAGTCCCTTAGGGTACAGAGATTTCATATTTGCTGTATCTCTTCTGGAGAAAGCCAAAACCTGGCAGTTTTTACCTTGGTCCCCTGGGACTCCCAGATCCTGCCGGAAGGGATTTTCCTAGGCTGCCTGTGATTGTTGGTGGCCCTTGCCTCAGAGGGAGGCAGCCAGTCCCCTCCATGTGGGCAGAAGATGGGCCTGGAGATTTGATCGTTTCCAGGCTCTTCCTGAGACTTCTCTTTTCTCTTTGCTTCCCCCCTATAAAATAGACCTCGCTCTCGTAGCTTTTTTTGGACATTCTGGCTTCCTGTAGACTTCCTGAGGGTGCTTACTGGTGGTGGAGGAGGAGAGGGACAGTGAGGGTAGGTGTCTGCATGAAGCCCCGAGAGCGCCTCGTGAGGCAAAGGATTCCTCTCTCACACACATCCCTTCAAAGGCATCTCAGCGTTGACATTTTTACTGTCACAGCTCAGACTGTAGCCAGCTGGAACCCTGGCCAAACCTTCTCATCTGCTTGATGGCTCAGATCCCTGGGACCCTCTTGGCCTGGGCTCTGCATTTCCGAGCTGAAGCTGAATCCAGAGAAGTGCTAATCTGGGAACGGGTGGATCATATAGGCCCTGCCTTCTCACTCCCTGACCCCCCTCCCCAGGGGAAGTGACATTTGTCAGAGTCAGGTCGTTGTCCCTGTTGCTGGTGTGTCCTTCCTTACTGGTATGCAAACTCCTTATGAACAGAACGTATGTGTCCAGTGGTTTGGAGACAGGGGGCCCTTTAGCCTGGTGTGAACTCCCAATTAAAGGTGGGGAGCGGGCTGGAACACAGCGTTGCTGATGATTGCTCTGTGGCCAGAGGGAGGGGTTATCTGGGCTTGGGCAACTCTAGCTAGCCCAAGATGACAGTTCCAGGCCACTTGCCTAGTCTCGTGGTAGCCACAGACCCCAGAGTATCTGAGAGAGAACTTTCCAGGATAGGAGCGTGGGCTGGAGGGCCAGCTGGGCCAAGGAGGGCCCCTCCTCACTGCTCCTGACATCCTAGACAGACACCTTGGTGTCTCGAGGCCCCGCCCAGCCATGTCAGGGCACAAGGTAAACAGATCCACATGTCTCTGGCTATGGTCAAAGCAAGGGTGGGAGGCCATGGGGGAAGAAAAATTGGACAGGGCAACAGGGGGGCTGGCACTTTTCCAGTTGGTCTGCCCGTGGTGTGGGGCAGCAGCTGATGGGACATGGATGTTTGGATGGGCTTTTCACTTCATCTCAGGGTCACGGGGATCTCCGTTGTGCATCGGGGAGAGAGACTGGGAGCCAGGGCCTGGGCGGGAGTCCAGAGTGGACATGCTGGCCATGAGTGGAGCCCCTGGCCATGTAGAGCTCTGACTCACCTTGGGCGCAGTCTTGAATGAGCATCCCATGAGGCAGGTAGAAGCCAAGTGTCAAGGTACAATGGTCTGCAAACTCTGCTCCATGGAGCTTGCTATCTACTGGGGATAAAGGCCTCTAGACTTTTGTGTGCTAAGTGTGGTGCAGGACGGGGGAGGTGGCTGGGAGGTGTTGTGGGTGCATAAGGAAGCTCCTGGCTCAGCCCTGGGGTGAGGGAGGGCTTCCCAGAGGAAACAGTGTCTCAGACCTGAAGGACAAGTAGGACCTGGCCAGATGAAAGGGTTGGGAGGGTGTCAGGGGCAGAGGTTCTGCCTTGCCAGAGACCTGGAAGCAGAGCAGGAACAGCACTGAAGGGGAGCCCAAGCGTGGCAGGTGGAGAGAGGTGATGGGAGCCAAAGTCTGTAGGACTTGTGGGAAGGATGGGGAGTTTAGACTTTGTCCTGACATAGCCTCTCTGGTGCTCTGGGAATTGGCTGGCCTAGGGATTTGTTAGATGCCATAAATAGGTGTGCACTGTCTTGGTTGGGGATGCGTGAGCTCTGACTCTCCGTCCTCCCAGCGCTGAGTTTGTGGGGCTGGGAGTGGCCCAGGTTGTAAGAGCAGGAGCTAGAAACTTTAGCGAGAAGGGCCAGGAGCAGTATCCGGGTCGGAGCCGAGCTCCTGCAGCTGCTGTGGGACCAGGTGAAGCATCTCTTTCCTGGCCTGTGTCACCTTGACTCACACTGGTTTCACCTCTCAGATGGCCGCACTCGGTGTCTCACGCTTGTGGATGGCTCTGGTCTCCTGGTGGTCATGGCCTGGCCCCACTGCGCCCCACCGCTGAGGGCTGGGCATGTGGCAGGGCTGTTAAGGACACTTGGGGAGCTGCATGTTTTCTAGCTGCTGTCTCTGGAGGGCATGGTCTCACCATCAGCATAGGGCGCCCAAACACCTTTCCAGCGCCTTCTCTCATGTGTCTGCAAAACACGTATGCGGGTTTAACACTGTTTTCTTTTCTTGGTGCATGTTGCTTTTTTCCGTAGAGAGAGTGTTTTCCACCACAGGTCTCCTGAAAGCGTCATGGGTCCCAGGTCATTGATAACAGACTCTTGCCTTGTCTTCAGCCCGGGGGCATCTCTGGTCAGAGATCGGCTAGAGCAGTGAGGTGCCCAGAGGAAGGGAGAGGGACTAGAGCTGGGACAGACAGTCGAACAGACTGATAAGTGGGTTGCAGTGTCTGGGGCTCCTTGGTGACTGTGGGTTTCCTTTTGCAGTGTTCCTGCATCCGCCGTTAGAGACCCTGAAGCTGGTCCCGGGGGAGGGGGGTGCTGCTGCTGAAGTTCCTCATTACACCCTCTTCCCCGTACCCTCAGGGAGTTGGCCCGTAGGTCAGTAGCCTTTGGAAAAGATGGCTTCCTTCCTCTTCCTCACTGGGAGGAAGGCCAGGCTGACTTCCACCTGAGGAACAGAGAAGTGGGGCTGGGGCACAGGAAACAAGAGGAAGTGGCTTGATCCGGCCCAGAGTTGCAGACTGTGAGGTTCAAGTAGGGTATGAGAGCTGGAAGCCCCACCAGCAGCAAGTAGACCTGAGGCAGAGATGAGTTTGCGGGGGTTGGAGAGTCCAGGCCCAGAGGACTGGACTGAAGTGGCCAGTGCAGTCTCAGGCCTCCTTGTGGGTGGCCCTTCTGTGGTGAAGCCCCATTTCTTCCTTCCCTTCCTGTAGGACTGAGGGCCTCAGCTGTATGGGGGTAGAAATAAAAGAGGTTTACCTGCCAACGGTTTGGGCAGGGGTGAGGGGCCTGTCAGTGAGGAGGTGTATCTGTGTCCAGAAGTCCTTGCTCTGAGATGGTGGGGCACATGCTGTGGAAGGGGGGATGCAGAGAGGGACCTGGTGTCTTTGTGGCATGTCGTAGGGACAAAAAAGAAGAGCTTGGTCTGGGAGGCAGACAGACCTAGGTTCAGGTTACTTAGCCCCTCTGAGCCTCAACTAGTTCATTTGTAAAATGGAGGTTAAAATAGCAATGCTTCATGTTTGGCCCTCATGCTGCCTTATAATGCTGTTGTGGACACTAAACCTATGCAAAGCGCTTAGGACAGGCTTGGCACAGGTGCCTTCTGCTGCTGCTGCCGCAGCCACCACCATGCTTGGAGCCCTGCTGCCGTGGTGTGGTTCCTCCCCTCCTTCCTCTAGGGTTCCAAGGCATCTTCCGGTCTTCTCATCCCCTCAGATCATGACCTACCTTCTCTGAGGGTCCCAGGTTTGGCTGTCTGTGTGCTCTTGGCACTCTTAGCCTGCCAGTGTGGGGGGACAGGAAGGCCTCTGCAGAAGCTTCTGGGGTGATTCAGCCGCCCCAGAATCTGCTGCCTTGGTTTCTTCTAAGCAAGTTCCCAGGTCAGTTTTAGAAACCTACTTTGGGTCCTTCTTGACATGCAGGGCATGCAGGGCAGAGGAGGGGAGGCTGACCAGCCTGACCAAGCAGCTGGTGAGCCAGCGTGGGGCCCAGGGCTTAGGCCCCCAAGCAGCCCTGCCTTGAGCTCCATGCACAGACTTGGCCTCCATCTCACTCGTCCCAGCCTGCAAAACTCACCCTCCCCCCTGAGCTTCCAAGTGGCCATCCACCACCCCCCCAACCACCTCACCCCATGCTGGGTGCCTGGGTTACCCTCCACCAGGTACACAAGCTCATGTGTCACGTGGGCCTTCCCTTCTTCCAGTCCCCAAGCCAGTGAGCTGGTGCTGCAGCTCATCAAAGGCAACAGGGCTGTAGCTGGGGAAGGGGGGGCAGCCTGTGCCTGCGAGGGCAGGGGAAGCAGGAGTGCACGTGAGCACCTGAGGGGCTGGGGGGGCTGAGGCATGTGGACCGGCCAGCTCCCCCTCAGGGCCCTCCCTCCCTCTCCCCTCGGGCACATTCTTCCTTCCTCTGTCTTGCTTCTGCAGACCTGTCTCCTTTGCTCACACGATTGGAGAGGCCGAGCTTGACGCCTGTCACCGACAGTCCCAGCCTGCATCTTCGCCCTGCCACCCAGAGTTATTTTCATGGGGGGGGAGGGGCTCGCTGGCTTTGGGGTCTCTGGTCTGAGTCAGGTTGGCTGTCAGGGAATGAGAGTTTAAAGGCAAGAGAAAGGGGTTTGTTCTAAAGGTGGTTTCCATGGTCCTCTGCACTCCCTGCTTGTGCAAATTGTCCCCCTGCTGCCAGGGCCAGGGGGGCTTGGATACCCACCTAGTCTCTCCCCCATCCCCTGATTTCCATAAGTGAAGTCGAAGAGGGTGCTGGCAGGAAGCGCTGTCTGCTTTCTGCGGGGCCCAGAGCTGAGGAAGGAAATGGAGGAGGAAGTCCCTCCCCTTCTGGGTGCTGGTGAAAGTGAAAGGCAGGTGGGGGGGGGGCTGGAGTGAGTCACTGCAGCTCCGGGAGGGGAAGGGCGGGGGGGGGGGTGGGGGGGGAGCTGCGGAAGCCTGTGAACGGGTGATAGGGGGCCTTGCATCGAGAGAGCCCGGCCCTTACTCCCAGCCCCAGCCCTCCTTGGCTGGGCTGGTTTCCCGGGAACTCCTGGGACTACTAACTAGGACCTGGAGCTTGTAGAGCCTGAGGTCTGAGGTTGGTCTGGATCTGCAGATTGATTTCCCGGGGCTTCCTGAGCTCCCCTCTCTCCCTCCCCTTCCCTCCTGGCCTGACTGGCTCAGGACCAGAATCTTAGCGGCTTTGGGAGGAGGTGGGCTGATTAGCTCCCACCATCACCAGCTTCCGGGGGTGGGGGTTGGGGGGAAGCCCTCTGACGAAAGAGCTTTGAAAATACATGCAAGGTGTACATGTAGGTGATAAAAATACATGTAAGTCATAAAATACTGGTCTTGATTTGGGCTGTCCTGTAGCAGTATAAATAGAGTAACCTGCTATGGGTCTTTTTTTTTTTAATGGAGTTAGAAAATAAACAGACACTGTGAACACTTTTAAGTCACACCATGTCACAGAAAAACATTTCAGACCTAAGTCCTAGCAGTCTGCGTCCCCTCGGTATCGTAGTTGTGCTAGTCCTTTGCCCAGGACTCTAGGAGCTCTTTGGCGGTGGAGGAGGGTAGGTGAGGATTGCTGAGCAGGTACCAGGCAGGATCCTGCCTCCAGGCAGCCAGGGCTGCAAAACAGGTTCTGTGCTGTTTTGGGAAAGACTGGCCACAGCAGTCCCACCCAGCAGCTCCTCCCAGGGGTGGGACTAGAACTGCACCTACCCTTCTAGGGCCTCACCTGCATGCCTCAGTGCAAAGGACTGGGAGCTAGCCCTGGGCCCTGGGCTCTGCAAGGACCTGGTGCCCCCCCCCCCCCCCCCCCCGCCCCAGCCATATAGTTAGGAATGACCCCTGTGGTCTCCACTTCCTGTGTCTGAGATATGGTTGGAGCATCGCGGGAGGCATGGTGTGGATAAAACTCCTGGGTCTGCTGGGGAAGCTACTGTGTGGACAGATGTGCTCAGCCTATGGGCGGCCAGACCTGGCCTGTGAGAAGGCCTTTGTTGCCCCCTTTCCCGTTGTGGCTATAGGGGATCTGACTGGATCTCAGCCCCACTTCTTCCCTGGTAGATGCTTTTGTGCAGTGTACAGATTATATGCCCAAATGCTGCAGGGTGAACTGGTGGGACAAGGAGAGTCACAAAGCACTGCCTTCTGGTCGTTCCCACCTGAGGCCCTGGCTCCTGCCTCGCCAGGGGTGCTCTGTGAACGGGGGCCCCTCCCTCATACTTGTGCTGACATCTGGGGCATCCTGGGAGGCTGTGGCTGACGCTCTCGTTTTTCTGTCTGCAGGCTCCAGGGCCCTGTGGAACATCATGAACTGGGCAGAGTAGCGGAGCCCAAGAACCTCTCCGCCAAGAGCAAGGAAGAGCCGACCTGCTATCACCGTGTGCCTGGCCTTATCCCCCTCCCACTCTGCCCCCACTGGCTCCCGGACAAGAGCTGGGCTTCCAGCAGGACCTGCCCACAGGGGATGGGCAACTGGTGAAGTAGGGCTCACTGCCAGGGCCCGGTTGGCCACACCATGAACCTCCAGGCCCAGCCCAAGGCTCAGAACAAGCGGAAGCGCTGCCTCTTTGGGGACCAGGAACCAGCTCCCAAGGAGCAGCCCCCACCCCTGCAGGCCCCACAGCAGCCCCCCGCCCCTCCACAGTCCACCAGAGTGAAGGAGGAGCCTTACTTCGGGCACGAGGGCCCGGCAGGGGCGGCCCCGGTCTCCCAGCCTGTGGAGCTGCCCCCTCCCAACAGCCTGGCCCTGCTGAACTCCGTGGTGTATGGTCCCGAGCGGACCACGGCGGCCATGCTGTCCCAGCAGGTGGGCTCGGTCAAGTGGCCCAACTCCGTGATGGCTCCGGGGCGGGGCCCCGAGCGCGGAGTGGGCGGGGGCGTCAGCGACAGCGGCTGGCAGCAGCAGCCCGGCCAGCCTCCGCCCCCCACGACGTGGAACCGCCACAGCCTGCCTCTCTACAGTGGACCCAAGGGGAGCCCCCACCCCGGCATGGGGGTCTCTCCGTACTACAGCCACCCCGAAGCGCTGAAGCGGGAGAAAGGAGCGGGGCCGCAGCTGGACCGCTACGGAAATGCGGTGCGGCCGATGATGCCGCAGAAGGTGCCCCTGGAGGTCGGGCGGCCCCAGGCGCCCCTGAACTCTTTCCATGTGGCCAAGAAGCCCCCAAACCAGACACTGCCCCTGCAACCCTTCCAGCTGGCCTTCGGCCACCAGGTGAACCGGCAGGTCTTCCGGCAGGGCCCACCGCCCCCCAACCCGGTGGCGGCTTTCCCGCCGCAGAAGCAGCAGCAGCAGCCGGCGCCGCAGGCCGCCCTCCCGCAGATGCCGCTCTTCGAGAACTTCTATCCCATGCAGCAGCCCCCCTCGCAGCAGCCCCAGGACTTTGGGCTGCAGCCGGCCGGGCCCCTGGGGCAGCCGCACCTGGCTCACCACAGCATGGCGCCCTACCCCTTCCCTCCCAACCCTGACATGAACCCAGAACTGCGCAAGGCCCTCCTGCAGGAGTCAGCCCCACAGCCTGTGCTACCTCAGTCCCAGATCGCCTTCCCCCGCCGCTCCCGCCGCCTCTCGAAGGAGGGCGTCCTGCCTCCCGCCCCCCTGGATGTGGCTGGCACCCAGCCTGGACAGGAGCCCACCAGCAACCTGTTCCTGCATCACTGGCCCCCACAGCAGCCGCATCCTGAAGCTCTGGGATTCCCGCTGGAGCTGAGGGAGTCGCAGTTGCTGTCCGACGGGGAGAGACTGGCACCCAATGGTCGGGAGCGGGAGGCTCCCGCCATGGGCAGCGAGGAGGGCGTGCGGGCTGTGGGCACGGGGGACTGTGGGCAGGTGCTACGGGGTGGGGTGATCCAGAGCACTCGACGGAGGCGCCGGGCATCGCAGGAGGCCAATTTGCTGACCTTGGCCCAGAAGGCAGTGGAGCTGGCCTCACTGCAGAATGCAAAGGTGAGAGTGGCACGGGGTGCAGGCCTGGCCTGGCAGAGGGCACGGGGAGCCATGTTGGGGGTCAGGGGAGTCCAGAGGGCAGTGTATTCCCTTCATTGACGGAGACGGAAAGAACCTGTAGGCTTCAGGGAGTTCTGAGCTCCCCGCGTGCAAAGAGTCTCTACGTAGGTACATCCTGACCTGAAGGAGAGAGGAAGTGTCTGCACACGTGTAGTCCGCGGGCAGGAAGGTGCCATTGTGGGCTGGCACGTGAAGGACTGGGAGTAGGGGCAGGTGAAACCATTGCCAGATCCTGCGAACTAAAACAAGGTGGCAGTGGTTACATACGTGATTATACTTGTCAGAATGCTTCAAACTAATTAAAAATAGGTGCATTTTGTTTTATGTAAATTTTGCTGCAGTCAGGTGGATTTAAAAGAAATGGCAAGGGGGCGCCTGGGTGGCTCAGTGGGTTAAAGCCTCTGCCTTCGGCTCGGGTCATGATCCCAGAGTCCTGGGATCCAGCCCCACATCGGGCTCTCTGCTCGGCGGGGAGCCTGCTTCCTCCTCTCTCTCTCTCTCTCTCTCTCTGCCTGTCTCTCTGCCTACTTGTGATCTCTGTCTACCAAATAAATAAAATCTTTAAAAAAATAAATAAAAGAAATGGCAATAACGGGGGAAGAAGAATGAACCGAATCTGAGCACCTCTCTTGAACTTGCACTTTCTTATACTTGATCATAAATAATTTGTCGTCAAACCCTGTGACGGATGGTGCCATTATCCTGTTTTGTTGCTGAAGAAACTGAGGTCCTGGGAGTATTTCCCAAGGGCACGAAGCTAAGATAAAAGCCTAGTATCTGGCTCCAAAGCCAGTGTTTGCACCTTCCTTAGGGGTTTCAACCCACCCCCCCAGCTTCCCCCAATTCCTGTGGGCCAGGCTGATGCGTCAGAGGCTGTAGAATTTTAAGTTCCCTCCAGCCACTTGCTAATGGGGAAAAGGTACAAAGACCACCATTGCCTGGTAACAGGTTCCTTGGCTACTTTCTTTTGCAGAGATAACATTTTGAATCTAGATGCTATTTCTTGTGCCAAGTACCATGCAGATGAAACAAAACAATCTGTAAAACACTTGTGGCTTGAGATGGCCACCTGGGGACCCCGTGCCAGGCAGGATCAGAAGCCCTGGCAGAAGGGAGGTTATAGAGAGTATTTGGGAGTGTGGTGAGAGAAAAGGTGCTCAGGGAAAGACCGTGAAAACCATCGTTTTCATGAGAACCATCATAAAATCAATGCTATGGTTCATGGGACCCATCCTGGGTGTGTGAGTTCCTGAATCCAATGGCGACTAGAGGTCTTGGATTTACCGGGACTTATCTTCTAAACCTTAACCTCTGTGCCCCCTCCCTCTCCTCCAGGATGCCAGTGGCTCTGAGGAGAAGCGGAAAAGTGTGTTGGCTTCAACTACCAAGTGTGGGGTGGAGTTTTCTGAGCCTTCCTTAGCTGCCAAGCGAGCACGAGAGGACAGCGGGATGGTACCCCTCATCATCCCAGTATCTGTGCCTGTGCGGACTGTGGACCCAACTGAGGCGGCCCAAGCTGGAGGTGTTGACGAGGACGGGAAGGGTCCTGAACAGAACCCCACCGAACACAAGCCGTCCGTCATCGTCACCCGCAGGCGGTCCACCCGTATCCCAGGGACTGATGCCCCAGCTCAGGTATGAGAAGCTCCCCAGGCAAGCACCGCTAGTACCTGTGTACTCCTGGGGACCCAATACCCTATGGGGAAAAGGAGAACATGGCAATACAGGAGGGATTCAAGCAACCTGTGGAGATACTCTGTATATTTTCCGAACCAAATTGACAGATAAATGCATTTATGGGAGACAGTTGGACAGTTTTATACTTAAAATTAAGACGGGCTAGGAAAATCTAGGATGTGTGAATGAATCTCTTTCATTACAGGTTAGCAAATTTTGGCTTCTAATATGGGTCAGGTTTTGTGCTAGGCACTGGGATGCCTAGCACAGAAGATGATTACTTGTTCTGTCAGTACCAACGTGTGTATGTTAAAGTCTCTCACTAAGATTGGGGTTTTATTGATCTCATCTTTTCTGTCAGCATTTGTTTTATACATTTTGATGCTGTGTTATTAGTTGCATACTCATTTAGGAGTGGATTAGACACTTCATCATAAGGAAATGTTTCTATTTATCTTTAGTAATCCTTTTGCCTCTTAAAGTCTGTTTTGTGAAACAGTAGCTTTCTTTTGGTTAGTGTTGGGAGGGGGAATGGATGAGATGTGTATCTTTTCCATCTTTTTACTTTTAGCCCTTCTGTATGTATAGCCTGATGCTTAAGGTGTATCTTTCCAGTGGCCTGTAATTGGGGCTTGTTAATTACTTGTTCTGATAACCTTCGTCTTTTAGAGCATTGCTATAGTTTACTTTAACATAATTACAGAAATACTTGGGTTTAAATCTGCCTTCTTTTAAAGATTTTATTTATTTATTTGACAGACAGAGATCACAAGTAGGCAGAGAGGCAGGCAGAGAGAGCGGGGGGCGGGGGAAGCAGGCTCCCTGCTGAGCAGAGAGCCCCATGCCAGGCTCCATCCCAGGACCCTGAGATCATGACCTGAGCCGAAGGCAGAGGCTTTAACCCACTGAGCCACCTAGGTGCCCCTACTGTTTGCCTTCTAATTTATCCCATATTGCCTTCTCTGTTCCTTTCCCCCCACCCCCTCAACCCCGTTTGGCTTGATTGGGTTTGTTACTCCATTTCCCCTCTCAATTAATTTATTAGTTATATACTTGTTTATTATTCTTATTTATTTACTTAATTATTACTCTTATTTATTCATTACTCTTTTAGTAATTATCCAGGCAGCCTTTCTTTCCTGGATTCATGTGAGAGATCTAAGTCCCACAAAAAAGGAATTTGAATGACTACCTTCTCAGATGGCACAAAGCTAGTACCATTCCAGATGCATAAGCAAACTAAGTCATTATGTATAGTGAATGCCTCATGACATTAGGGCTTAATTTTCTGGTTGAAAAGAGCTACTACAGTGTAAAACATGCATTCTTGGCTTATTGAAATCTAATATAAATTAGTATTTTACCTCTTCCAGAACAATGCAAAGTTCTTACAACACTTTTAACTCCATTTTTCATCAGTCTCTAACTTGTAGAATTATTAACATGTATTTTCATTCTCTAAACATTTTAACATCACCAGGGTATTATAACATCATTGTTTTTATTAAGTTTTTAACTTTAATTCCTATATAGTTAACATACAGTGTTATTTTAGTTTCATCTGTACAATCTTGTGATTCAACAATTCTATCCATTCCTCAGTGATAACATTGTTTTGTTCAGTTGTTGTTCCTTTTAGATTTACTGAAAGACTTAGCAATTTGTTGCTTTTCATTTCTTCTCGTATCTCCAGGCTTCTAGCTCAGGTCATTTATGTGCTGTTTGAAGAACGTCCCTTAGTATTTCCTTCAGTGCGAGTCTGTTCATGATGAAATTTATTAGTTTTTGATTGTCTGAAAATGTTTATTTTTTAAAGATTTATTAATTTATTAGAGAGTGAGCAAGAGAGGAGGAGGATAACTTCATTTAATATCATTTTATTGTCTTTAGACGTTGTTGTAGTTACAGTGTTAGGAAATCACCATAAGCCATTTTGTTGTTTCTTTGAATATAAGGTGTCATTTTATCTTACTGCTTTTAAGTGGTTTTTTTGTTGTTGTTTTTGTTTTTGTCATTGCTTTTCAGCACTTTTGCTGTTAGACCTAAATACCGGTTTGCTTTGTGTTTATCCTGTTTAGAGTTTGTTGTCCTTCTTAAATATTTCTTCTGCCGCATTTTTTCTCTTCTCTCCTTCTGGAACTCCAGTTACACATTTGTCGGAGCCTTTCACCATATCCCCTATTTTGTCTGTCATGCACTTTTCTGTGTTTTCTACTTTTCTCTTACTCTGGACTTTCAGTTCACCCATTCTCTCTTTAGCTGTATCTAATATGTTGTTAAGCCCACTCAGAACTCATCGAGTTCTTATTTTTAGTTATTTTTTTCAGTTACTGAATTTCTATTTGGTTCATTTGTAGCATCTCTAGTTCAATGAAATTTTCAACCTTTTCTTTTACTGCATAATTTAAGCATAGTTTTCTTAGAGTTTATGTCTGATAACTCCATTAGTGGGATCCTCATGGGTCTTCTTCTGTTATGTTACTTCTTGTTTTTTTTTTTCAATGCCTGTTACTTCTTGTTTTTAAGTCATATTTTGTTCTCTTATATATCTGGTTAGTTTTAATTGCATTCAGACATATATGAAAAATTATTGAGGTAATTAAAGACATGTGGATGATGTTCTTGTCTTCTAGAGAGGATTTAGCTTGCATCTGACAGGTAGCAAAGGGCATTAGCAATCCTGAATTATTTAATCACCAATTGAGATGAGATGATATTTTTTTTTAGATTTTATTTATTTATTTATTTATTTATTCATTTATTTGTCAGAGAGAGAGAGCACACAAGCAGACAGAGTGGCATGCAGAGGCAGAGAGAGAAGTAGGCTCCCTACTGAGGAAGGAGCCCAATGTGGGACTCAATCCCAAGACCCTGGGATCATGACGTGAGCTGAAGGCAGCGGCTTAACTGACTGAGCCACTCCAGGCGTCCCGAGATGAGATGATTTTAAGTTAAGCATTATTCCATGTGATGATGAGTGTATTTCTGGGTCACCTTTATTCTGAGGAGTTAGCCTTTTGGAGCCCCAATCCAAGGCCTGGGGGTTTATCAGGCTCTCCTTCTTCGGCAAGGATTTTTTTAATTCTCAGCTGTAGAGTTGGCCTACAAGCCTGTCTTCCATAACAGAAAAGGGAGCTCTAAGATTATCTCGGGCAGCTCAGTCTCTACTCCTTGGTTGTGATAGAGTTTGGAGGCTAGAGGCCTTAGCTTGTCCTGAGGATGACTGGAAGGAGTCTGAGCAACTGCACAGCTCCACATGCCCATTTCACAGATGAGGAAGTAGGTCCAGAGAATGCAAGAAGTTACCTTAGTTCATACAGCCAAGAAATGACAGAGCTAGCCCTGGAATTTGGATCTCTTAAATCCCCACCTGTGGGTACTTTCACTTCACCAGGCTTTAGGAGGGGGCCTGTTTATTTATTTATTTATTTATTTATTATTGTTTACTTAGTTAATTTATTTTTCCTTGTATCATAGATATTTTCAGTGTTGCACAAAAGTGTAGAGGATGGTAAAATGAACCTCAGTATTTAGTTATCCCCTGGCTTTAATGGTTTTCAGAATACAGACATCCTTTTTTTAAATTTGTATCTCCACTTCTTCTGCCACTAGATTTTTTGTTTTAAACAAATCCCAAACACCATATCATTGCATTCATAAATACTTAGGTTTGTATCTGAAGTACACTATAACATAAGCTTTCTCCCTTCCTTCTTTCCTTCCTCCCCCTGCCTTCCTTCCTTCCATATAACCTCAATACTACTATCACATCTACAAAATTAATACAAAAAATATTGTCAAATATTAGCTTAATTCCATTTCCCTCATTACAAAGTTATCAAATCATTACAGCTAGCTGAGTTCATGTTGGGTTTCTTGTCTAGCAAGTTTGGGGGCCTTCGGCTCTGCCGCATTATTTTCTGTGTAATCATCTAGTTCCCCAAAGGGAGGAAGAATGAAACATTTCATTTCTTCCTAGTAGAAGAAGAAAAGAAGAGCAAGAAAAGAAAAGAGGGCACAAATGGGTAAAGGCCATGGCCAAGACTTCATGGACCATCAAGGCCCTCTGCTGAAAGGGGTTGTGGGCTGGACCCTGGGAGAGGGAGAAAGGCTGCTGTTCCCAGGCCTCCTGGGCCACTGTGACCCAGCCTTACCTCTCGGCCAGCCCTGCACCCAGGGAGACGATGTGGATGTTGCTCATCCTCATAGGGTTCCATTCTCCTGAGAGGATAGGGATGGAACAGAGAAAGGCCTCTGTTCCCTTACAGCCCAATCCTCTATTCTGTCTGAAGACCCATGAGGCCTTACAGCCCAATCCTCTATTCTGTCTGAAGACCCATGAGGCCTACTGAGCAGGGAGAAGTGTAAGCTCGGAGCGCTAACCCATGACAGCATGAATGGGCCAGTCTGTGGTCATGGGACTGATACTGTGAGGACAGGACTGTCTTGTACATTTGGTGGCCCCGTACCCGGCTCAGGTCTTGGCACACAGCAGGCACCTCCATCTAATACAGAGCTTGATAGCAGCTGGTATTTATTGAGTAATTACTATATATCAGGTACTGTTCTCCATGATTTCCAAGTATTAATTCATTTCATTTTCATAGCTAACCCATTTGGTAGGTAATTATTATTCCCGTGTTAAAAATGTTGATGCACCGAAAAGTTAAGAAATTTTCGGTGGTAAGTAAGGGAGGTAGATCCCGTTCCAAGCAATCCAGCCGCGGGGCCTGGACCTTAACTACTACAGCCCCCTGTCCAGTGGCATACTTACGTCAGGGGTTGCGAACCAGGGCGCGTGGGCCAAATCCAGACCTAAGAATGGACTTTTACATTTTAAAAGGATTATTTGGAAAGGATGGGGAGGAGGGGGAGAATAAGAGTATGTGACAGAGATGGGCACGCAGCCCGCAAGCCGAGATTTACTTTCTGGCCCTTTACTGAAACTGTGTGCTGACCCCTAGCCTAGAGGAGGCCGTAAAGGGATTTTGGGACCCGTTCCCTGTCTCGGGCTTGCCTTGGTGGGTGTAGCGGGCAGACGGAGTTCCAGAAGTGAAACTGACAAGTAGTGGTCAGGTCTTCAGTTTCCCCAGCGCCTAGGAGGCTGAGCCATCTTGGTTCTGTTTCCTTCTCCAGGCTGAGGACATGAATGTCAAGCTGGAAGGGGACACTTCAGTGCGGAAACCAAAGCAGCGGCCACGGCCTGAGCCCCTGATCATCCCCACCAAGGCGGGCACCTTCATTGCCCCTCCCGTCTACTCCAACATCACCCCGTACCAGAGCCACCTGCGCTCTCCTGTCCGCCTCGCCGACCACCCCTCGGAGCGGAGCTTTGAGCTGCCCCCCTACACGCCTCCCCCCATCCTCAGCCCTGTGCGGGAGGGCTCCGGCCTCTATTTCAATGCCATCATGTCAACCAGCAGCATCCCAGCCCCTCCTCCCATCACACCAAAGAGTGCCCATCGCACCCTGCTCCGGTCTAGTGAGTGACACCCTGCATCAGGGGCCATGGGGCAGGGGATGGGCAGTGGGGGGAGGGCAGCGGGCAGGGATGAGACTCTGTTTATAGGCCTGCTGGAGATTGGGCTAAAACACTGGGCAAAGGGGTTCCAGTCTCTTTTCTGAGAGAGAAGAGACTGTCCTGGTTCAAGAACAGGCAGGGGTGTGGGGGGCGGGGATGAGCCCAACCGCACGGGTTCAGATCCCAGTTCTGCCATTTACTATTTTTTGTGCAAGTCGTTCAAACCCTCTCAGCCTCAGTTTCTTTCCGTATTTAATTGAAGATACTAGTAGTGTTTGCCTGGTGATGAAATTGCCGATCTCAACTCTTTTGGGATCCACAAGTAGCATTTTCTGGCGTTCAAACTAATAGCCACCTCGCAGGGTTGTGGGGAGGTTCGTATGCATTAACAGGCGTAAAGCACTTACCATCATACCTGCAGCGTCCCGTTTGCGCTGTCTGGTAGATCCTGTCTCCTGGCTCTCTCAAACAGGAGTTTTGGCCTAGAGCAGACATTTTGGCTGGCCTGGATGGTAAATTGTTGAAGAATGTTTCCCACTCCATGAAAGGCTCCATTTCCTCTGAAAAATGGGATAATCCTGCCCCTTAGCGGTGGAGGATTAAGTGGGAGTAAAGGCTACCTGAGGTGGAGGGGTGAGGCCACGCAGTCATGACGTTAACCTCCAACCCTGACCGCCCTTGGCCTAGCTCTCTGGTGCCCCCTGGCGTCTGTGCATGAGAAATGGCTCACCCTGGGCTGGTTGACCTCCTCCCCTCCCTCCCACGTACCCTCCAAGCTTCAAAGCTTCTCTCCCTGCCTGGGTTATGCAGGAAGAAGTCACTGTAGAGACCAGACTGGCAGCAGCGAGAGGTCTTCTGTCCATCCAGGAGTGTTTATCAAGTACTTGGGTGTAAAGCATTGAACTGGGCCTGTGAAGACTCCAGCAGTGTGCATGGGACAGCATGGTCTGTTCTAAAGAGAGTACAGGGTCATTAGGGAGTTGCCCTGGGAACCTGGGAGACAGAAAAGCAGAGGTTGTGAGCAGAGTGGGAGCAGCAGCCAGCGAGTGAAGCAGACCCTGAGCTCCAGAGCCTGCAGAGGCTCCCAGCCTGGGGCCGTAAGACGGCCTTCAAGAGAGGGTGGGGCTAGAGCTGAGCTTCAAGTGGGAAGGGGGTGGGTCCACCAGGGTGTGGAGATGAGCAGTACCAAGGCCTGGAGGTGGGGCGTGCAGGGAGAGTGATGAGAGCCGACAGTAAGCCGTCTGCTGGACTGTCTGCTGGATCCGGGGCCCAGGCGAGGGGGTGGTGGGAGGCATAGATGGAAAGGGGACTACGTGAGCCAGCAGAGTGAGGAGTTCGGGGTTTATCTCTGGCTGCAGAGGGGAGTCAGCCAGGGTTTGGGTTTCAGAGCAAGGGAGTGTCTGGATCCCATGGGACGCTAAGATTAGCTCAGGAGAAACTGAGGCAGAGAATCCAGCACGGAAGGGAGGAGATAAGTATGAAGCGGGGATCCCCTTCACCACCATGCTAGTGTGCCAGAAGTTTCAGCCCCTTGTCTAGAGCAAGTACACCTTAAGGCCGGAGTTAATTCTGTAGTGTGGAAGCTCCTGGGGCAGGGACCCAGCTCTGGGTGGGAGTAGTAGTAGTAATAATAGCTAATATTTATTGAGGGTGTGGCTCTGTGCGTGACTTTATTCAGCCATCACGTTAACCCCGTTAACCCCGGGGGGTGGGTAGTAATTGCCCCTTTGAGCAGGCGTGAAAGCAGAAGCATGTTTGGCAAAGTCACAGTTAGCCATCCCAGTCGTGGGCTGAGGAGCCAGGATGCAGGGTGCCTGATTTCCAAGTGTGAGTCTCTGTGAGTCACTGCTGTGGCTCTTTGCAAACAGAGAAGCCACATAGGGTGGGGGTGGGGGGTCGCTTGCTAAAGGGAGGAGGAGACCATTCACCAACCTGCCTTTTGTCCCATAGATAGCGCTGAAGTCACCCCACCTGTCCTCTCTGTGATGGGGGAGGCCACCCCAGTGAGCATCGAGCCGTAAGTGCAGCCCGTGGCATGAGGGTGGCCGAGAGGGATCCAGTGCATGCGGGCCCTGTGAGGAAGAGGAGGGTCGTGTGGGGCCTGCAGAGGGCTGAGCGGGCCTCTGAGACTCTGCAGTGGCCTCTGGGCTTTACTGTGTCCAGCCTGCTTCTGTGTGGAAGTCACAGGGAAAAGAAAGGACCAGCTTGGTTTAAATTTCACCTCTGAGGAGAATTAGGGGGATAGTCCAAGAGACGTCTTCTGTGTCTGGAGACCTGGAGCTTCTCCCCTTTCCAACCTCTGGGCCTTGTCTTTCTGGCCATCCCAGGTGCCCTTTGCCAGGCTGTCCTCACAGAAGCCAAATTCCCTTCCACCCAGTTGAGGTCTTACTGTGCTCAGCCTCTGCCAGTTACCCCTGCACCTTCTCCCACCCCAGCGAGAAAGAGTCCCGATCCCCACCAGGTGAGGCCTCACTCCCTGCCCTTTCCACCCCTGCAGACGGATCAATGTGGGCTCCCGGTTCCAAGCGGAAATCCCCTCGATGAGGGATCGCGCCCTGGCAGCCGCCGACCCCCACAAGGCTGACTTGGTGTGGCAGCCGTGGGAGAACCTCGAGAGCAGCCGGGAGAAGCAGAGGCAAGGTGAGAGGGGACCGGGACCAGGCCGTGAAGGCGGGCTGTCGGGCAGGTGGGTGGGCTGGGCCCGGAACCTGATTCCTTCTCCTCCCTTCTCCAGTGGAAGATCTGTTGACTGCCGCCTGTTCCAGTATTTTCCCTGGGGCCGGCACCAACCAGGAGCTGGCACTGCATTGTCTGCATGAGTCCAGGGGAGACATCCTGGTGAGACAACGGCCCTGGTGGAGGGAGGGCCCCTCGGGGAGGCGGGCCCGGACCCGTGTCTGCTGACCAGCTGATCTGAGGCCGGCAGGGGGTCTGACGAAGCCGTCTTAGTTCCAGAGCCCAGACTTCACTGCACAGGGTCCTCCTGTGTACCCCAGTCTCCGGTTCTGGGTCAGTGAGTCCCCACCCTCGGAAAGACCGTCACTGAGGGCTTTCTGCACCTGTGGCTCTCTGTCTCGGGGACCGCATGTTCCCCTCTGAGGAGGCCCATGGCTGGTTCCTGAGCAGCCCCACCCCCCGTGACATCGCCATCCTGCCAGACCCCTTGTCCCTCAGCAGCTAAGTGTGTGTGTGTCGTGGGGGGGGGGATAAAGGCCCACCCTACTCCTCGGAGGGCTGAAGAGGCCTTCTGAGTTCTGCCCGGCACCTAGGATGCTCCGCTTCCCACCAAGACGCCTGCAGGGCCCTGAGCTTTTCCCCCACTTCCCCTTCAGGAAACGCTGAATAAGCTGCTACTGAAGAAGCCCCTGCGGCCCCATAACCACCCGCTGGCGACGTATCACTACACAGGTGGGCCTGGAGCTGCAGCCTCCACAGGTCTCCGGCATCGGGGCGGGGGGGGGGGGGGGGGGGGGGGGGGGGGGGGGGGGGGGGGGGGTGGGGGGGGGGAGGGGGTCGCCCAGCTCTGCGCTGAGGCACAGCCCCGGCAGGGCGGGGCATGAGGGTGTGGATAAGCCAAGAGTCAAAGAGAAGGAACTGACACCAAGCCCGGGTAGTTCTCAAGGGGCTTCCTGTGCCCCGGAGGCCGAGGAGGAAAGGTGTGGGCCGGTGGGAGCCTGTGTAGGCGGAAAAGTCCATGGCAAGGTGCAAGGGACCGGTGTCTAGGGGGTGCCGTCCACACCAGCCTCGGGTGCCTGGAACTTAGGCAGCCCCTGGAGTGCCATGTCCCATGCTGGGCACTGTGCCTTAGAAGGGACAGTGACCCGGTGGCATAAGCACAGTAGCCACTGTCCTCGATCCCCGCTGAACGGTGCACCTTGCCCAGACCAGGCAAAGCATCGAGGGTTCCACGGGCTTATGTCGTTCAGTCTGTACCACAGCTGGGATGCGGCGAGCAGGGTGTGGATCCGGCTCTGAATGCCCGCGGGGAGCACCGGTGGGCGCCCTCACACCTCTGTGCCAGCCGGGGTCGCCCCCTGCGGTGCACACAGTCCCATCCAGCTCACTGCCTCGGTTCGCTTTCTGCCCCGCAGGCTCTGACCAGTGGAAGATGGCAGAGAGGAAGCTGTTCAACAAGGGCATTGCCATCTACAAGAAGGACTTCTTCCTGGTGCAGAAGCTGGTAAGCTGGGGCTCTGTTTTAGGGGCGGACCTGGCTGCATGATTTGGGGTTCCGTCTGCCGGTGGTGGGCCCACAGCCCCTTCCCAGGCCCCCTGAGAAAGCCGTGAGGGTGATCCACTGTGTCCGCAGAGACACTTCTCCAAACAAGGGGGAGCAGTTGGGTCTTTCCTCCCCTTGGTTCCAGGCCTTCCTCCCTCAGGTTAGGGTCGTGTGGCCTGAGTGGACAGACGCGCCCGGCGAGGTCAGACTGCACACAGTGACTTGCCTGGGGGAGAACAGGCAAAGAAGGAGGGCTGCCGGCGGATGTGAGCCATTCCCACAGGGGCTGAGTACTTCAAAAGCTACAATTAGTATATGGAGGAGAGGCCACCCTAAGAACGAGGGGAACTGAGAGCCAGCAGGGAAGGGACCATCTTGTCCTCTCCCCATCTTCTGGGAGAAGAGTGCTTTGCTAATCCAAGGACTTGCATCTTTCCAGCAGCCTTGCCTCACAAAATCTGAGCCTTGTGGCCTGCTGAGGCAAGAGGGTTTCCAAGAACATGTTCTCTCCTCCTGGAACTATACACGGTGCCAGGACAGCTCTGGGGACCGGGTGCTGAGGAACTCTCCTCAGGGCTCTGTGGTGAGGACAGTCACTTGCTGGGTTTTAGCAACACTGCGTTCCTGGATTGGGCAACATTTTTGCAAAGTACGTGCCTATGAAATTCACTGCGGGGCCCCTAATGCCGTAGTGAAAAGAGCAGACCATTAGTCATACGGATGATAGAGAGAATAAATAGCAAAAGCATAAACAGGATCTAATTAATACATTGTGACTTGGCCATTCTTGTGAGATGGAAGCACAACTGTTTCCTCCTCGGGCACTGAGGACTGTCACTGACCCCTGCGGCTCTGTGGACAGGACTTTCCAGCTCCCTCTGCAGCCCCACAGTTGGCTGAGCAGTCTGGGAGCCTGGGGCAGAAAGGGCAGAGTCAGAGAAAACAGCCCTTGTGTGGGGGAAACCCTCCAGAACCTAAACCCAGGAGCCAGATGGATTTGTGACCTGGGAGTGCTAGGATTTCAGAGGCTTGGGAGGCCCGTTGGACATCATCTGCACATGAAGAGACTCACCTAAGGTCACACAGCCGTTTAGTGGCAGAGTTCAGTTCGGAGGAAGACTTGGGACTTCTGCTTCCTTTTCAGGTTTTCCAGAGCTTTCTTGTTAGTCTCCCCTGAGTCCCTCTCTGACATAGGACATTGACCATTTCTCTAGCCTCACTGTCCATTGGTGCTCCCTGCGGGGCAAGGATACCGTTGCCCAACTCGATGAAGGGAGTTTGTGTTGCCAGGTCTGGGCTGGCTCTAACTGTGGATGGTGTCCAGATTGTTTTCACCCTGACTTTTTATTTTGGAAAATTTCAAACTTACAGCAACATTGAAAACATAGTACAGTGAACAGCCACGTACCCCTCATTTACATTTCCCAGTTGTTACTGTTTGCCACGCTTGCTTTCTCTCTCTTTTTTTGTTGATATATAAATTTATATATATTCTGTTTCCTCTTCTTCTGTTTTAACTAATCATTAAAAGTAAGTTACAGACATCATGATGCTTGATCCGCATATCACTTAAAAATAAGGATATTCTTGGGGCACCTGGGTGGCTCAGTGGGTTAAGCCTCTGCCTTCGGCTCAGGTCATGATCTCAGGGTCCTGGGATCGAGCCCCGAATCAGGCTCTCTGCTCAGCGGGGAGCCTGCTTCCTCCTTTAAAAAAAAAAAAATAAGGATATTCTTGGGGCGCCTGGGTGGCTCAGTGGGTTAAGTCTCTGCCTTCGGCTCAGGTCATGATCTCAGGGTCCTGGGATCGAGCCCCGAATCAGGCTCTCTGCTCAGCGGGGAGCCTGCTTCCTCCTCTCTCTCTGCCTGCCTCTCTGCCTACTTGTGATCTTTGTCAAATAAATAAATAAAATCTTAAAAAAAAAATAAGGATATTCTTTTGCAAAACCACAATACCATCATTATACACAAGAAATTTAAGCTGATACAGTAATACTCTCTAATATGCAATCCCTGTTCAGATCTCCCCCAATGGCCTCATGTTGCTTTTAGCTTTTTAGCCTTTTTTTCCCTCCTTTTTTAATAGTGCTGAAGCATTAGTCAGTGGTTTATTCTGACGAGGCATTGGCGAAATGGTTGTATTTCCTGGGTTTCTTGGGTTTAGGATTTGCTGCGGCTGAGGGGGGACATGCGTGGATGGGAAAGGCTGGAGTATCCCCAGGCAGGTGAGCTAAACCAGGAGCTCTGACCTCGTTTTGTCTTCCAACCAGATCCAGACCAAGACGGTGGCCCAGTGCGTGGAGTTCTACTACACCTACAAGAAGCAGGTGAAAATTGGCCGCAATGGGACGCTAACCTTTGGGGATGTGGATACAAGTGATGAGAAGTCGGTCCAGGAAGAGGTTGAAGTGGATATTAAGGTGACTCCCTTCCCAGCCTCAGCTGCTTGGAGCCTTGGCTGTGTCTGGGGCGAGGGGCCGAGTTGGGAGCCTGAGGCCAAGCTCTCTGGAAGTCCCTGGAGGGGAGAGAGAGGAAGGCAGTGTCCCTGACCACCCCAGGGAGCTAATGTCCTGGGCACTGGACCTGGACCTTTTAGGTTCCCCTCTCTGTCTACCAGTGTCATGGGAATAAAAGATTGTGTCAGTGCAGAACCTCGGGAGTTTTCCCGCAGTACTTGGACCAGCCCTGACTTACTGTCCCCTCCTGGCAGATCTCTAACCCTCTTGCCCAACTATGCGGCTCGGCTACTGATTTTGTCACTATCACACCCCACCTGTGCTGCTACTTCGTATTTTTCTTTCAATCAGCTCATTTCTTACTCAGAAGAGAAACACTGTATCACAATCATAGAAAACCAGTATTTTCTGGAACACTAAAAATAAATAGATAATGAAAATCAAACAATGTTATTAAATTCCGGGTAGGTACTCTCACCTTCCAAGGCTCCGAGTCTTGGGCCTGATCTCTCTTTAATGAAATCTGGAGAAGCATAAAAGACACGTTAAGACCCGACTCAAAACTTTGTCCTTGACACGGTTGGGATTGAAAGAAAATTGAAGAGCGAATGTTATTTAATTCTCTGGCCATGTATCCACCTGACATCGTCTTGGGGTTCAAAGTCCACAGTTGCTGCCATGCCGCACTGAGGGATTGTTTTGGTCCCCATTGTGCAGGTGGAACGTGGGCGCAGGTCCCGAAAGCATGACAGAGGTGGTTTAGGATTGCAGCTAAGGCTGCTGCCTGGCCCCACCAGACCACCTTGCTGAAGGGTGTGTCTTGGACTGGCCTGACCTCTCCCAGCCTTTAATTCAGTCTCAAGGGCTCTTCTCTTCCTGAGGGCCTTCAGGGCTCAAGACTCCATTATCCTTCCTAGGTAGACCAGCGGGGGCAGGAAGTAGAGTTGTAGCACAGGAGGCCGGGCTGGGCCGGGCCGGGCCAGGCAAGCAGGTCGATCAGGGGCTAGTGGCCTCTGGCTGGGTCAGAATCAGGGCAGTACAGCTGTATAACCGCGCTCCAGGCTCACTGCCCTTGGTCTTGTCCCCTGTAGACTTCCCAGAAGTTCCCTAGGGTGCCTCCTCCCAGAAGAGAGTCTCCAAGTGAAGAGAGGCTGGAGCCCAAGAGGGAAGTGAAGGAGACCAGGAAGGAGGGGGAGGAGGAAGTGCCAGAGATCCAGGAGAAGGGAGAGCAGGAAGAGGGGCGAGAGCGAAGCCGGAGGGCGGCGGCTGTCAAAGCCACACAGACACTACAGGCCAATGAGTCGGTAAGTGTGACCTCCACTGGGGGAGTCCAGGGCCAGGAGGAGGGCTGGAGCTGGGCCTGGGGGTGTGGGAGGGAGAGCAGAACAGGAACAAAGTGATGGTGATCGCCACAGCAGGAAATGTTCTAAGTACTTTATGCTTTTAACTCCTTGAATCCTCATAACCCTGTGTGGTAGGTGGTACTGTCATTATTCCCATTTTACAGACGAGGAAATTGAGGCCTCTAGGTAAGACAGCTAGTAGGCAGCCTGACTCCAAAGTCTGCTATTAATTTTGTACTATACTGCATCTGGATCTGAGACTTAAGAAGAAAACTATGGGAAGACCTTAAAGGCTTGTGGGACGGTGGGGAGGCATTTATGAGTTGTAGGCCAGGAAAGCTCCCCCTGAGCGAGCTGTGTCCCCGCCAAGAACATCTGACAAGAACAAGCTGAGACCACGAGAACGGCCCCTCACATGTGTTCTCCACACGGTGCCCTCCTGCCCATTATTTCTGGTTGATTCCTCACAGTAACCCCATAAAGTGTTAACCTGTACCTGGAAGATAGAGGACACTGGGTTCAGAGGTGCTGAGTGACTTGCCCGTGGTCCTTGAATGAGGCCCCCATCCACTCTGTCGCAGACCAAGAAGCAGGACGTGCCAGCCAGAGGTGTTCCTTGTCAGGGAGAGGTCCCCCCAAAGAGAGTAGGGATGGGAAGGGCCTATTAGGGAACTACTGTGAGAGTTTAAAAAACAAGTGTCGTACACTTGCGCTTGCAGGAAGGCACCCCCCAGCCCAGACTGCAGACTCACAGCTGTCTCCTCCCTTCGGAGACTTGGCTGCGCTCCTTCTCCAGGAGCTGTGCTCTGTGCACAAGCTCCATGGAGTTCTGCCGACCTCTGTGCATGCTTCCCTATGAGGGTCAGCCCGTGCACAGACGTGACTCTGGGTGGCCATCTGAGGCTCCCCTGACTCGGCCCAGGATTCTGTGTCCTGAGCAGCACCTCTCCAGCTCTGTGTCACGGTCCTCTGCTCTCAGTCGTCTGCTTGCCTACTTGGTATTTCCCTTGGTGGCTCCGTTGTCTGTCCGTTCACTAGACTGCGAGTCTCTGAGAGCAGGGGTCCCTGTTGGCCACCTCTGGGTCCCCAGCACCTGGCATTGTCGCATGGACTTGCATCTCATTTATGGAATTCAGGCACGAATGAATGCGCTAAATGACTGCAAACAGGCAGACATCATTAATGGAGACATCTAGGCCTCCCCGTCAGGTAGATGCACGGGGAAGTCCTGTGGCAGCTAGGGCTGTTCCACAGAATGGCTGTGCCAACAGCTTTGTAAAGATTGAGTTGGCCACGGGGCGTCTGGGTGGCTCAGCTGTTAAAGCGGCTGCCTTCGGCTCAGGTCATGATCCCCAGGGTCCTGGGATCGAGTCCCACATCAGGCTTCCTGTTCAGCAGGGGGTCTGCTTCTCCCTCTCCCTCTCCCCCTGCTTGTGTTCCCTCTCTCCCTGTCTCTCTGTCAAATAAATAAAAATTTAAAAATCCTTGGCGGGGGGGCGGTAAGAGTTGGCCAAAGACTGGAATCAGCTGCCAAAAAGAGGTGAGTCCTTTGTCACTGAAAGGATTCAAGTAGATTCTAGAAGGCCATTTGGCAGGAGCGTAGGACCTTCAAGAGCCCTCTCTTCCCTGCGATGCCAGAATTCAGGAAACTCTCTTTCCCAGTCTCTCACCTGTCCTTGTCTGATCCTCTCCAGGCCAATGACGTCCTCATCCTCCGGAGCCATGAATCCAATGCCCCTGGGTCTGCTGGTGGCCAGGCCTCAGAAAAGCCAAGGGAGGGGGCTGGGAAGTCACGGAGGGCACTACCTTTTTCAGAGAAGAAGAAAAAACCAGAGACATTTAACAAGACCCAAAATCAGGAGAACACTTTCCCTTGTAAAAAATGTGGCAGGTAAGATGGTGGGCCCTGCCTCCCCTGGGACCTAGCAGGGTGGCCACTCCTGGGGGGCAGGGAAAGCTGCTTTCCAGGGGAAAGGGGAGCGGTAGTGGGAGCTCTCGCCTTGCTTTCCGATTGGCAACGAGGGTTTCTAGGGCAGTGATGTCACCTGGCGGCTCTGAGGAGAGGGATGATGGTGCTGAGTCAGGAACCCATCTCTCCCCTAGGGGTGGGTGGGACTGGGCCGTGTGGGTCAGGCAGGGCCGGGGCGCCCAGGTGGGGTGCGCATTCGCGCACTGCACAAGCACACGCGTGCACGCGCGCTGTCGAGCCTGGTGGTCCCGGGGAGTGAGGCCGGCCCTCTGATTTGAGCCCCCCCGCCCGGGCCGCAGGGTGTTTTACAAGGTGAAGAGCCGCAGCGCCCACATGAAGAGCCACGCGGAGCAGGAGAAGAAGGCCGCCGCGCTGAGGCAGAAGGAGAAGGAAGCGGCGGCAGCCGCGGCCACCGCAGCCGCCAACTCTCCCCACCAGCCGGCCCTGCGCGAGGAGAGCGGCGCGGGGGAGCGGGGCTGACGGCCCGGGGTGGGGGGGCCCGGCCGAGACCGCGCCCCGCGGCCGGCCCAAGCTCCTGCAGCCCCCGGGGGCCGCCAGAGGGAGCGCCCGGGAGCCGGGCGTGGACTCTGCTCTGCAAAACGAGACAATAAAACACACGGCCCTGTTAGTTATCAAAGGCCCAGGAGCAGTCTTCAGGGCTGCAGGATCCAGTTCTCTTGCATTCGGGGTCGGAAGTCGTCCTTACGCCCTCCTGGAACCGCGAAGGTCCCCGCCGCTGGGGCTGCCTCTCGGGAGGGGCTCCAGCGCCACCGCGGCCGACCTCTGCCGCCGCGCAGCCTCTTCCGTTCCTCTGTGTGTGTCCCCGTTCTCCCACCCCCCCCACCCCCGCCCCCTCGGTCGTGGAGAGCCAGGCAGGAGCTCGCCCTCCTGGCAGCATTAGTTCCCCTCCCCGAGGACTTCAGAGGCGGCACAGGTCCTGTCCCCAAGCCCCAGGGCAAAGGGGACTCCCCTGGAGGGAGTGTGGTGGTCCTCTCTGAGAGGGAGCTCAGCCTGGTACCATGCTGTCCCCTGTATGACAATGGCCAGGCCTAAGCCACTCCAGTGACCCTGTCCTCAGGTCACCTCCTCTGGGAGGAAAGCTGCTGGAATGCCTAGAGGTCAGAGGACAGGTGCCTGTCCCTTTGCTGCTGGCCCGTAGCTTGCTGGGGCTGAACAGTTGAACAGTTTCTCTCCAATGCGAGGGGGTGGGGGGTGGGGGGCAGCGTTCCTCTCCCAGCTGCCTGGAGGGCAAGGAAGGCTGCAGAGGGTGGAAGCTGCCGGGCAGGGCTGGAGGAAACTCTTGGATAGACCTTGGCTCTTCCTGCTTCCCACCTTTTTGCCAAACACCTTTGGGCCCTGGAGGCTGCAAAGGGAGCTTATCCGGGGGCCCAGCCTGCTCCCCCTTGGTGTGAGTTCCTTCCCTGCCTCTTTCCTGCCCTTGGCAGCTCCCCTCTATCCCCATCCCATCTGGTCTAGCGCAGTCCCCAGTTCTGCATGCTGGAGATTTCTGGATCCTTCCCTGGGAGGGGGAGGTCTCCTAACCAGATTGGACAGGAGCCTTCATTCCTTGACTTGTGTCATTTGGGAGCTATTTATTTATTCGTAATATTTAATTTTTAACATCCTCTCAGGGACCAGGGGCCTCCTGCTTTACAGAGGCCCAAGTGCATTTATCCCAAAACAAGGCACCTTCTTGGCATCCACACCCCCCCCCGCCCCCCATTCCTAAGACCCTAAGGTCCCTCACCTCATTGCTCTGGAAGCTCTTGCCATTAGGAGTGATAGTAGCACTGAAAGAGGGTAGAAAGGTATAAGGTGTCACCAAAGCCACACATAGACTAGCAGAAGCAAGGGAGATCAAAGGCAGTTCTTAATTGCTACCTCTTCTCTGGCTGTATTTTCAAGTTGCCTGAGGGGATTGGCTGGAAGCCAGGATTCTAGTCTTGTTTCTGGCTTGACTGAAGCCATATTTGGCATGGAGTCACTGAAGCGAAGGGCTGGAAGTTTCTAGGGGCCCCAGGACTTGCCACTCCTATAGGAGGGCTGAGTTACTTTTCTGATCTTGTTATTCAGCCTTAGTTGTGTTAAAAGTGACAAGTTAATGCAAGTATATGACAGGTCAGCAGGTTAGGAAGGAGCTAAGAATTCTGCCACTCTTCTTATGAGATAGCCAAAAGGCATCTTGTCTGATAGGGAGTGGGGAGGAAGTTTCTTTCTGAACTATGCTCTAACAGGTGTTTTTCAGCATTCACTTATGCATTAATATGGTTCTTCAGGACCCCAGTGATGGGAGTAACAAAATTCTTCTCCCTGCCAGACTCTGGGAAGCTACCTAGATCTTCAAGTTCCCAGTTCATTTCCCACAAAGGCTTCTTCAAGGCCCCAAGACTGCAAAAATCTGGTATACCCTCCGGAAACAGGAGGGTGGCAAATTTAGGCTGTCTTCTCAATCACTTGTGTAATAAGAGTGCCTTCGCAGCTTCGCCCCAAAGTGCTACTTACGTTTCCCGAGGTTTTTTCCTATTTCGGTAGTATTTAGTTTAAAGCCCCTCCGTAGACACACGGTAAGAGGAAACCTCCATCGTTTAGAGTGATTCTCCTCTTCTAAGCTCAGAGAAACCAGACTGGGTAAATGTTGGTGGAGAAAATCAAGCTGGTACCTCTGTATTAATTCCACCAGACACTGTATTTTAGAAGGGCTCATGCTCCATGACGGAGTCATATCTAGAATATTTGGTGAAAGTTAAAATGTGTCGCGGGCAGATGCCATTGTTTCAAGTGACCTGCGAACACAGTAGGTGCAGCCATAGGAGTTGGGACAGGTATATCCTTTATGGTGCTTTCTCCCTGTGAACACAGTCGGCTCGTCTTCTGTTAATTCTTTTCCTTACTGTCTTCTCTTCAAAGCTGTTTGCTTTAAGAAGTTAAATGACAAACACCTCCCGCTTTCTGATGCCCTCCCCACACCATCTCCCATATCCATCTTCCATTCTCCATCTACACTTAGCTAAGGGCATGAAACTAACCTAGTGCCTGTGTTCCAGACCATTTCTGAGGTCTCTTACCCACCCAAGGAGACTGTGCTTCAGCACACTGTCCTCCATGCCTTCAGCAGCCCCCCTCACAGCTAAGGTACACCCTCACCCCTTCTGCCACCCCCCCTTACCCCTGACAGAGGTTGTATGTTGCTTATGTCCATAAAGAGATCCCCTATATTTAACTGCCTCAGTGAGCTGACCTTTCTTCTCATGTGCCAGATGTTAAGATGAAGGAGGAATACAACACATACTCAAGCCTCAGCTATTTAAATATATTTTCCCTGGGGCTGTCTTTTTCGAATGGTATTTATTACCAGACTGGCAAGCCTAACTCCTTAGGTTTACAGGAAGTATGCATATTTTTATAAAACAATTGTATGTCCTCCCCATATTTTGCTGTGTTAATATTTGCCTCTAACAATTTGCAGCTGTTTCAACTTTCCCTCATTTGTCTCTAAGTTGAAGGCCTTGTGTGGAGGGGACAGCACAGAACAGCCTTGACAGTCTGTAATTATTGTACAAATATTTTAATAGCATATAAATAAGTATATTCCTTTTATTTTGGAAAAAAGATCAGACACTGCCTTTTGTGTGTTTGCTGCCTGTGGCACCCTTTTTTAAAAAGACTGTTACATATTAAAATAGTGTATATATATATATAAATATTACCTCTTTTGCTGTACAGTTGTGATAGACCAGACTGAAGATTTTATTTTTTGTGTGCTTTTTATAAAAAAGAAAAAATAACACACTAAAGTAAATCTTGCGGATGTGATTGTAATGTACTTATGTAACTTATTTACTTTTGAATGTTCTTCTGTATCTTTAAACCTTTTATTAAATAAGGTTTTAAAAATTCAGAGTTGAATGCTGTGTTCTTTTGGGGAGATTTTCACCACCCGGGATTGAGGTTGGGTGGCCCCGTTTTGCTTGCAGGGGATTACTTGACAGTTTTGAACCACAAAGATTCTCTTTCACCACCTCTTTGTCTAACGATGCCAGGACTGCCAGGACGGGAAAAACAAGCAGCTAGCGTTTGCCTGGCTACGAAGATTCCTGAAAAGATACAGATATTTTTACAAAATTTTAGACAAGGAAAAGTCTCAACTCAGTGTCTCACACAAAAATATGTACAAGGCACACTTCCCACGTGTTGGTTTCGTGGAGATGAAGTACGGAGCGCGCAGAAGGCAATCAGGCGGCACAAGCGGAGCCGCAGCGCTCAAGACGGTATTTTTCCTACGCAGCAGTAGGCCAGTCGCCTTGACCGACGTCACCTTCACTCCACTCCTGAATTAGATTTTCTTTTAAACACGGTGCTTTGTTTACAAAAAAAAATTATGGAAAATGTGAAAAAGGAAATGCGCCTTCAGACTAAGCAGTGCCCGGAGCGCCTCGCTAGCACCATGGCAACCGCTCGACCCCCGCCAACCCCCGGAGCGCGCGGAACTCGCGTCCTCGAGGCCGCCGTTGCCATGGCTACGCTCAGCCGCGGGGGCGGGACGTGGCGGAAAGGCGCTCCCGGAGCCGGCCCCGCCCCCCACTGCGGCAGGAACGCCTCCGAGGGCTGCGGGTCGGACGACCTGGTGGCGGAGCTGCGCCACACCGCCGCAGCCGGTTGCCGCCGGCGCACGGCTGCCCCTGCCCGTCCCTGCCTCCGCCGCCTGCAGCGTCGTTTCCCCGTCCTTCTGGCGCGTCCGCTGCCTGGCCTGTGTCCTCGGCCCTCAGCCGCCCTCGCCGCCTGGAGCCATCACCGCGTCTGCAAAGAAGCCGCTTGCGGGCTGGCCTCGCCGCCGCCGAGACCTCAGAACTGTCTATTCCTTCGGGGACGACACAGCCCTCGTCTGCAGAGCAGCCGCTCCTCGCCCTGAAGGCCGGCCTCCGACCGCGAACGCCTCTGGATCGTCTCCCGGGAGGTGCAGCGGGTGCCCGGCGCCCCGGCTGCAGGGAGAAGGCGGCCACGCCCCGCGGCCACACCCCGGCGCCCCTCCAGCCCCGCGGTTCCAGCCTTGGCCACCCGCCCTCGCTCCTCGCCTTCTGCGCCGCGACCCCCTGCCTGCGCGTGGAGACCCCGGCTGCGGACCTCGACCGGAGACGCAAGGTGGCGGCGGACGCGTGACCGACTGCCTCAGCCTCCCCGAGGCTTCGCTCCGAGAACGAGCCGACGGACTGACTTGGGGGGCGGGCAGCGAAAGGACAAGAGCAGAGTCTGGTGTCATTTGTTAATTGTGATTGCGTGAAGCTTGCCTCCCTCGGGCATATTGGGGCGAGTGTCGGCAGCGGTTCTGAGTCCTAGAGCACAGGCAGACAGCCTAATCCGTATTTATAGAATTGGGGCCCGTGATAGTTGGGAAAATGGCGATGACCCTGTTGGAAGACTGGTGCAGGGGGATGGATGTGAACTCCCAGAGAGCCCTGCTGGTCTGGGGGATCCCAGTGAACTGTGATGAGGCTGAAATCGAAGAGACCCTCCAGGCTGCGATGCCCCAGGTGCCCTATCGAGTGCTTGGGAGAATGTTTTGGAGGGAAGAGAATGCGAAAGCAGCCTTATTAGAGCTCACTGGCGCTGTCGATTACGCCGCGATCCCCAGGGAGATGCCGGGGAAAGGAGGGGTCTGGAAAGTGGTCTTTAAACCCCCGACTTCCGATGCTGAGTTTTTAGAAAGGTTGCACCTCTTCCTGGCCAGAGAGGGGTGGACCGTGCAAGATGTTGCCCGCGTCCTTGGCTTTCAGAACCCCGCTCCGGCCCCAGGCCCAGATATGCCAGCAGAGATGCTAAACTATATTTTGGATAACGTTATTCAGCCTCTTGTTGAGTCCATATGGTACAAGAAGCTGACGCTGTTCTCGGGGAGGGACATCCCGGGGCCTGGGGAGGAGACCTTTGATCCCTGGCTGGAACACACTCATGAGGTCTTAGAGGAGTGGCAGGTGTCTGATTTAGAAAAGAGGCGGCGATTGATGGAGAGTCTTAGAGGCCCTGCCGCCGATGTCGTCCGCATCCTCAAGACTAACAACCCTTCCATAAGCACTGCCGAATGCCTGAAGGCGCTCGAGCAGGTGTTTGGCAGCGTGGAGAGCTCTAGGGATGCGCAGGTCAGATTTCTGAACACTTACCAGAACCCGGGAGAGAAGTTGTCTGCCTATGTCATTCGTCTGGAGCCTCTTCTGCAGAAGGTGGTGGAGAAGGGGGCCATAGATAAGGATAACGTGAACCAGGCCCGCCTGGAGCAGGTCATTGCAGGGGCCAACCACAGCGGGGCCATCCGAAGGCAGCTGTGGCTGACGGGGGCTGGGGAAGGGCCTGCCCCTAACCTCTTCCAGCTGCTGGTGCAGATCCGGGAGGAGGAGGCCAAGGAGGAGGAGGAGGAGGCTGAGGTCGCCCTCCTGCAGTTAGGCCTGGAGGGGCACTTCTGAGCCCCAGGAGTGGGGCTGTAGCGCAGATGTAGATCACAGCCGCTTTCCTTGTCTCCGTGCTGTCTTACAGGTGTGTCTCTTAGTTGTAAAGACTTCGACATGTTCTCTTGTTTTGGGGGGGGCGGGGGGAGTCAGGCCTGGGTATTCGTGTAACATTAGTACCGCCGCGGCAGTGAGCACCCTGCGCTGCTCCAAGGGAGTGGTACCAGCTGCAGTGCCGAGTGCAGACCTGTACGCGGGCGCTCAGTGCAGGCTGTCCTTGTGGCAAACTTCAGCTGTAAAACAACATGTGAATTCGTGACACTTCCCATTGAGGCAATTAAATGTGAAATTGCATGTTCAGATGTTCAGTGCAGGGCCTGGCAAACACGAGAAGTGTTCAGTAAATACAGGAGCCGTTGTTACTAATACCGTGAATAGTTTTTTGTGTTTACAGTAAATTGCTCCTCATTTACATTAATGGAAAGAAATGTGACTTAATTAGATGCTATTTAGTTATTCAAACAAAGCGAATTTCTTACTTTTCATCTTGAAACATCTGGATCAGTCTAATTGAAGAGTATTCTGAGACTGGAATGGGCTGTTAGAAAAATACTGCAGTTCTAGAATTATGTAAATCAATTTTTCTCTGTACAAGATACAGATATAAATTGCATGGGGAGGTTAATAAGAACCGGTTACAGTATCTGTTCCCCCATTTCAAATATTTGTCATTGAATAGTAGTTCTTATTCATGCTGATTCTAAGTGTTCTAAATTTGAAGTTATCAGAATACATGTAGATGAATAAAAGAATTAAAAAAAATCTGTTGTTTTTTTTGACATGTATATAAAATTTCATTATAATTAAGCTCTATATTCTCTTAGGAAGACTTCCCTATGTCACTAAAAAAAAAAAATCAAACCAGTTACTTTATCTTTAAGCTTTATAGTATACTATGTAGTTTAAATTGCAGAACCTTTTGATGTATTCCATTTTTGCATGTTTTCTACCAGGCAAATGTTAGAAGGCTAAATAGACATAAGGAAATATTAACTTGCTATACAATGTTAGGAAACCCTGAAATGAGGCTCAGGATGTTATCTAGCAATGCTTTTTCTGCTCTTTTAAATTCCTCTCCAGCTAAAAATGTTTTGCTACAGGAATAATTCCTCATACCTGTTTAAAATGAATGTTTCAGATTTATAGCAGCCCTTTTATATGAAAAGGGTATAAACAGGGACAGTTTAAGAACATGTTTGACTGCAGAGAATCAGTGACTGAAGATGCTTGTCTAGAGATCCCAGTAAATCCAGAAATGGTTACGTGAACATAAGAGTTCAGTGGGGTTTTCCCCTAGTAACAAGGCTTTAAAATTATAGCCAATCTATTTAACAATCATAAGGCAAAAAATTATTTATAAAGGCTAATACTGGTATACAGTCTAACAGATTCTTCTGTACACTCACTTATGTCCTCATCTGCCATGTCAGGTCTGTTCCATACTCACAATTTTCTCTCAAGACAAGAGATCTCCACATATTTGACCCTCACAACAGGTATCCGAGTCTTCGCTTCCCCCACCAAACATGTCCTCATTCCTCCACTCCCCAACTCATTCCCATCATCTTGGCGGCATGGCACTGGGTACACACACCCCACTTACTTCTTAGAATCTTACCTGTACACACACATTTACTCCCACCTTCCCCCCAGCACTTCATCATATCCCACCCCCATGCATACGCTGCAGCGGTCTCCACCCCAACCATACGTTCCCATCTCTCCGCACATACACACACATGTGCTCCCACTGCTGCTTCACACCAACCGGCCACCACACATACACACACATTCTCACCCACACATACTACATTCATAACAAAAATAATGAGTTTTTTCACCCAATGTTGCAGGCATCCTTCTACGTCTGTACATAGGGATACACCTTCTTATAGCTGCAGAGTTGACTGAATTTTAGAAAGGAGGGTTATCACTTAGATTTTTTATTATATATCTACATATACATACTTATATATTTAATACAATACATATAATGGTATACATGTCAGGATTCTAGACATCCACCTTTTAGTCTAGAAAATAATGAACTAAAGGTAATGAGCTATTTCTAATCTGAATTAAGGTTTTCTCTTTATAGGCACAGAAACTAAAATCTGCTTTTTAAAGGAGGACAGCAGCAAGAAACATCCTTAAAACCAAAGAACTGTGGAATAAAGAGGTAGAAACTGCACTACAGTACCATTCTGAGACCAAAATTATATTCAGCCGATAGCGCAGAATATGTGCTGAGACAGCATATAATGTTACGGCCATACCTAGGCTTTTCCCTATTTCTTGTGTATCACAAAGGGGCTGGCCAATGTCAGGTTATTCCAGACCACACATCAGGGGCCTGTTAACCAATCTTATCCTCCTATACCACTAGTGAGGAGAAGACTAGGACTCGTCACGTGCAGTAGTAACTTGTTGTCTTGGGAAGCACTCTTTCCAGGATACTAATCATTGAAACAGTGCCCAGAGAACTTATGGTGAAGACTTACAAAACTGGGAGAGGAGACTGTCATTGGTGGTGAACTATAGGGGGGGAAAAAAGGCATAAAGAAATGAGTCAATCTCTCCCCACCTTCTCTCATACACATGCACGGAAGCTGTGTGGAATGTTTGATCCAAAGACCAAATTTCTTCAGAACTGAATGTCATTGGAAGTTCATGTCATTGCTCTGTACTAGCTAAAACTAATGGGTCATATAACCAAAAAAGATACAAATTATTTTTTTTATAAAATAACACAATTTATTACTATTTTAAAACATGTCTCACAAAATAACATTCAGAAACTCAACATTTCTAAATAATTTAACACAATAAGTTTAGTCATAAAGTCATGCTACAAAATTCCTGCATATAAAAGATTATTACCAAAGTATTAATAGATGTTAAATGTTCTTCAGAATGGAGTTGGTTCTAGAAGCCAAAGATTCTGGAATGATGCTCGTTATCATGACTGACACCCTGGGAGAAGTAGCTAGCTATATGTGTATTCTCTATAGCTGCTGACTCACCAGTCTTCTGATGGAATTGATCCCTCTAGGCGATAGCACCTCAGAGGCAGGTACCCTGTGACAGACCCAAGAAGAAAAGAACTTCCCACCCTTGTAACATGAGCCACAACTTAATTTAACCAACATCTAAATTAATTTTGCAAATCTAGATGTGGGAAAGATAACTCACGAAGTTTCTATTCTGAGAGAATTCTACTTGACACATTCCCCAGAGGGACAACTGTCAATGTAGCGGATGTGGACGATGACACCAACGAGGGACACAGGGAAATCCAGACTCTGATTATGTCAACAGACAACTACTGTGCAGATGGGCTTAGAACGAGCAAGGATGAAGTTGGATTCTCCAATATCCACGTGCAGGCTAGGTATTTACCCATCTGCCCTTTGGGAGTACTTTCCACCAACATCCAGTTTATAATTTTAAAGTGCAAATCTACTGCAAAATAGTTCACTCTCCCCCACTCCCTTGTTAAATTTGCTGGATCAGAATTTGGTTGGCTGGTTCCCCTCTATTTTAGCCCAATATGGGAAATTTACTAGAATCCAGTTATGACTTCTCCAAGTGGCAAGAGAAAATTTTTCTTAGTTTAGAAAAAAAGTAAGATTCCGTCTCATTTTTTTCTTTCAGTTTTCTTCCTTTGTAGTCATTAGCTTATAAAAAGGCAGGGATAGAGATTTAGATGTGGGATTTCTAAAATTTCAGGGATTTTTTTTAAACACACCCTTTTTTTTTTTAATTGCACCTATTTTATAGTTTTACAAAAACAAAAACCAAAATCTCATGCTGGAGTGAAGGTAAAGGAATATGGTCAAGTTAGCTGTGACGGAAGCACCAAATCCACTACACTGAATCTTGCTTTATATTTAATTATTCACAGACCCACTAAGCAGCCTAAATAAAGAAAATGTGTGCCAAAGGAATTAATTTCAGTTAAAGAATAACTTTCAGTTCAGCAGTTAGTTTCCTCCCTTTACCAATACTTACAAAGTAAGGTCCTCACAAACTGACAGACTGCGGTCAGAGACACACTAACTACTCATGTGATCGATACTTTGACACTCCTCCCCCCCCCCACACACATCAATTTTTAAAAGTTAATGATTAAATTCAGTCTTTCTAGACCCTACACTTCTTCCATTTAGTGCTAATAAAAACCCAGGTAGAAGATTCTGGGTCAGAGAGATAAACAATCTTCCATTCCACTTACACATCACCGATTTTGAGAATAAGTCAACAGTTAAGACTCATTTCTTATTCCTTGTTACTCTACTTCAGACCACTGGTAAAAGGTATAAGAAGAAGCATCTATTCAAGCCAAAATTTCTTTTTTCTCACAAGAACCACATTTAAGTATCTTATAACCATACTGAGTTAGTGACCAACTATAATGATCAGACCATTCAAAATTGGTGTCTACACCAGCTAACTTTCACATCTGGTTACCAAATTTTGCCAAATTTTATACAATACTTTTCTGTATTTAATGACTGCTACGGTCTGGAAAATTCTATGCATTAGTGGACAATGAAGGAACATTTAAAGAATGAACACTTAAAGAATGATCCATTTTCTAAAAGCACACTCAGAAAGTTCAACTTTAGAGATAAAGAAAAATCTACCATAAAGTTGAGTTCTGTTAGAGTAAGAGAGAGGTAGGTTAATAATTACTGTCCTAAGAAAAGCAAGAGTGCTAAGAAATAGAAGTTGAGACCCTGCTAAAAAATATAAGTTGAACCTTCCACCCCTGAGTTTCTAGTGTTCTATGAAAATTATTAAAATGACCATTACCAAAGAGAAAAACACCAAGGACCATTTTCGTTCCACCCATGATTATTAAATACAATACCTTCTCGCATATAGTAACTCAGGTGGCATATATGACTACGGAGTGAAAATAATGCACCCTGGACAAAAGGAATGTTAGTATAAAGCACTGGTTCTTCACCAGGGGCAGATTTGCTCCTACGCCCCCGCCAGAAGGGACAGATGGTAATGTCTGAAGACATTTGTGGTTGTTAGAACTAAGCAGGGGGTTCTACTGGCATCTAGAGAGGAGAAGCCAGATATGTTGTTAAACATCCTGTAATACACAGGACAATATCACCCAACCCAACATGTTAATAGGGCTAAGACTGAGAAACTCCCATTTAAAGGAATAAAGTCCTATGAACAGAGAACACAAAAACCTTTCAAGGTCTTGACCAGGTAATATACCCATAAGCTTAGAGTTAGGGAACACAGAAAAGTTGAATTCTTTGTAGACTAAAATCAAGTTACCTGTGAAAAATTAAAATACTGATTTTAGAGCTCTACCATCATTATGAGAATAGAAGAAATTTAAATGAGCCACTAAAATGGCATAATGCTTTAAACCAGGAGCACAGAGAGAAGCCATCCCAAGTAGGTCAAGTATCTAATCCATAAGCCAAAGGGATTTAATATCAGCTAAATTTGCAACAGTAATGGATGATTTAAGGAATGTTTGGAGAGAATGTTCAGAACGTACTCATATATCCTATCTTCCATTTTCTAATGGCATGGATTCTGGTTTTAACTCCATGAAAAGGATGCATAGAAGTCATTCAAATATTTGTTGAAACTAAATATGAATTTTGTGTGAAATGGACATGGAAAAGCACCTTTCATTTCTTTGAGAACTATCAGTGATTAAAGACATTAAGAAACAAGGAGAAGCAGAGAAAATTAGTTTCTATATTATAGAATTCAGAAAACCACACACCAACACTGTAAGCCATTTTACAGATTCAATATGAAGTCGTCCCTTCCTATTACATTCACTTCCAGAGTAACTTTTGAAAATATATCCATACATCGTAAAATGGCTTCAAGCTTGCCTACTGGGTGAAGTGAAAACTACAACTGAAGAAGGTCATCTTCCCTCCTAGTTTGGGGGACTTAAACATCACCATGGGGAATACTCATTGTCTACAGTTCACAAAAGAAGTACCCAAAGGCTTTGAATGTATAAGCCAGAGTAAGGATTTCTTCCTATCAGATTATGAGGAAAAACAAAAAGGAAGCTAAAAAAAGTGTTGGACTCATTTTTCCTCTTGCTGTTTATACTTAGTATTGATTGTCAAAGCGGTGGTCCCTTTATATCAGAGTGACTCAGAGAAATCATGTAATTCCTACGTAAACGATAGCTGAAATTTTCTGAAACCTAGGACTATGCAATCACTTTTTTAAAAAATGACTCTCCCGTCTGACTGATTTTATACAAGTAAATGGGGAAATAAGAATCAGTCTCTGGTTGAGGGACTTTAGGCACAATTTGGCTGAGCGTCTCTGACTTCTTTTCTGCAATCTGTGATTCAGTCATGACTTGCTATGAACTTCCTCTGGTTACTGACTACTATACCTTGTACTTTCCAAAAAGATTTTTTTTCCTTACAAATTCTAAGCTCTGTATCCAACTACTGCTTTGCAATTTTGAGGTTAAGTCACCTACCATGCTTCATAGAGAAGGCAATCTTCAAAAATATTGCCATTTGCCTGGGATCCCATAATGAAATATCTCTTCTCTTTTCCCTCCGTAATCACTTACATAATTCATTTTAAGAGCTGTCTAACTTAGAAACGTTCTAAAAATATATTTGAGATTCTAAATTTAATCTACTGAAAGGTATCAGATGCAGTCTTTTAAGTTCTATATCCTTATTTATAGCAACCACTTCTCCCAACATGAGGGTCAACAGAACAAAGTTATTGGAGAAAATTTTGATACATATGAATAGCCAACATTTACATTAGGAATTCAAATATAACTACTGTTTACATATATTCCCTTATATAACATATAAGGGACTATAAACCAAAAAGTGTGCCTAAAGTCAGGTCCACATGAATAACATGACCACAGTAGTGGTCAAAGGAATGATCATGGCCGTCATTTTCACCACTGACCCGGACCACAGCATGACTGACTGTGCACAGTGACTCAAGTGGCCAGGCATGCAAACACAAGCTAAATTCCAGTTGACAATGCACACATTTTTTTAGAAAAACAAATAAGTAATAATAACATGGGCTATAAGGCCTCCAAGATATTAATTTTTCCTTTTTCACCACAGCTTTTCCAATTGGACTTTGGGAGTCTTTGTTCTAGGACTGCTCTGTATTTCTTCTAAGAGGAACCCTTCGTGTCACTGTGGTGCCTTCTGAACCAAAGGCATAACACATTTGTGCTTCTGAGTCATAAGGACATGGACCTTCAGGAAAGATGGTCTACAGATTCAAAAGTTAAGTATATATATTTAAATGCCTGGTCTGAAAAAAAAAACTCTAAATAAACTGAATAAAGAACAATATTTGTTGTTCTTTGTTGTTAAAAATGACTGGTCTATAAAAGTTTTGTAGATGGGGCCACATAGTACATAACTGGGACTGAAGACAAAAAATTGAGAATTTGAGTTTTTAAAAAAAGTACTAGGATGTATGAAGTTGGTGTTACCACTTGGGGGGAGAAACACTGAATAGGTTTAAAAAAAAGATAGGAATGAGAGATTTGTATTATCTGAAGAACCTTTTGCCCCACACAGAGTCTTTAAAATAGACAATTATACAAAACTTATCTATTGTTATTATGACATTTAAATAAGTTAACATAAAGCAGAAAACATGGTGTTAGTTATCTTCTTCCTCATCCTCTTTAATTACTGGGGTACCTAAAATGAAAAAGAAAATTATTTCTGGTCATTCTCAAAAGATTGTTAAAATTCTAAATGAAAATATTTTCCTGTTAACTTGAGAAACTATGAGATGCTAGGAAGTATGCCATAATAAAAATAATCTCATAAAATAATCTCTTTAATTTCAAATTATCCAAAAAGCCCCTCAGGGAAATTCTCAAATGGATTAATATAAGTACTTATGAATATGACTCCCCAAATGCAGAGTTGCAAATAAAATGGCTACAGGTGCCAGGCAGAAAAATAAAGCCCTATGCACAGTAAAAACTTTGTATGTTAAACACAAAGAAATATTCTCCATTTTTCACAATAAAATATACAATCCCAGTGTTGCCAGAAATCTGAATTTTTATATTATTCTCTCAAATATTAAATAATAGGGACAAATGGGGGGGAGGAAAACACATGTGCAGGCTGTCACTGGGCCAAGGGCCACCCATTTCTGAGCACTGGCATTTGAAGCCTGCCCACAATTTGACCTCGATCCACTGTTCTGTCTTAACTCCTCAGCCAGTCACCATCTGCATCAGCTAAACTGATCAATTCACTGTCTCCCCAACTCACCGTGCACACTCTTACCCCTGGAGCCTTGTTCAACAGAGTTCCTCCATTTTGGAATGTGTCCCCCCCACCACAACTCTCCTTCCATCTAAACCCCACCCTTAATAAGAAACCAATTCCAGTGCTTCTTCCTCTGTGATCCTTCCGTAATGAACATTTATGTTCTTTATGTCAGCAAGCAGAGTTTCATCCCTCGGAACTCCCCACAGCATCTTTTCGCAGGGGGAGAGTGAATGTGTTATTGGAGTATAACATCCAAAGTACACAAATTACATAAGTGTACAGATCAATAAATATACACAAAGTGAACACATCTTGTAATCAGCACCAGATTAGGTAGATAACATTATTAGAACCTCCAAAACTTCCTCAGGCCCCTTCCAGTCACTATCCCCCCACAAAAGGCATATTCTATCCTAATGTCCAACACCACAGGTTATTTTGACTGTTTTTGAAATTGATATGAACAGGATGGCATAACATACTTCTGTTGTCTGGCTTCTGTTACTCAACATTATGTTTGCATGACCCATCTATACTGCATGAAATTTGTAGTTCATTCTTTCTTATTGCTGTTTAATATTACATTCTATGAATAGGTCATAATTTATTCTATTGTTGATGGGCATTTGAGTTGTTTCCAATTCATAGCTATTAAAATAGTGCTGCTATGAACATTCTCAGATGCATCATTTGGTAAACATATATATCCTTTTCTTTTGGGTATATAGCTAGGAGGAAAAGTGGGGTCATAATGGATATGTATGTAGAGCTTTCATAGATAATGCCAGTTTTCCAAAGTGGTTATACCAAGTTACATTATCATCTGGCAAGGTCTGAGAGTTCCAGTTCTCCATGTCCCACTTATATTTGGCATTATCCTTTTCATTTTAGCTTTTTAAGATTCCCCAGTTCTGCTTAAAAGCAACAGAAGAGAAGCAAAAGCAGGCAAATTAGCAGCTGTAGCTATCTCTGTTCTGGTCTATCCTACTAGGGTAGACCAAGCTGGTTCTCCTAGGGGCTGTTCGGATTGGTTTGAGGTCAATACTTGGTCCAAAAGCCTACAATATGGCTTGGTCTATTCAGGGTCTACATGAGGGGTTCTGTTCCATTTTTAAGGAAAGGGTTTTATTTCCTGTATGCAATCCTGAAAGAAGACAAATGACTTTAAATGGTTTCTAGAATCCAACCAAAGGTGAACGTTAAAAAGCTAAAGTTCAAGACTCTAACGTTCCTACCCCCTTTTTTCTATTTTATTTTTTAATTATGAAATATTCATACATACAAATGCAATATAAATAATTTAAGGAGTAATAAAGCTAATTATTATATACCCACTACCAATTTAGGAAATAGAACATTACTAGTATCTTAGAAACCTGTTTGCCTCTTCCCAATTATTCCTGTACCTCTCCACAAGTCTGTCACTTTACCCCTACATATGTACCCAGAGAAAAAGAAAAGAACATTCTGTATGATTCCATTGATATAAAACTCTAGAAAATTCAAACTAATCTATAGAGACAGAAAGCAATCAGTGATTGCCTCGGGAGGGATGATGGCCAGGAGGGAGGGATTACAAAGATACTTCTGGAGGTGATGCATATGTTTATTATCTTTTTTCCCCCAGCTTTATTGAGATATGGCTGAGATAGCACTGTGTAAGTTTAAGGTATGAACGTGATGATTTGATATACATATATTTTATAGACTCATTACCACAATGTTAGTTAATACATTCATCCTCTTACATAAGTACTTCTGTGTGTGTGTGTGTGTGTGTGTGTGTGTGTGTTTGGTGAGAACTTTTAAGATCCACTCTCTAAGCAACTTTAAAGTTGCTATAAGACAGTACTATTAACTATAGTCACCATCATATATTCATTATCTTAATTGTGGTGATGGTTTCAGAGGTGCATATGTATAACAAAATGTACAAATTACACACTTGAAATACGTGCAGTTAACTGTGTGTCAATTAAATGTCAGTCAAGCTGCTAAAACTTTCTGGTATAGGAAAATAGATAGTTAAGAGCTTTTCACATCAATAATTCTCAACTGGAGGACAGATGAGCAAATATCTTCCAGGGAGGCATACCGGAATCACCTGTGAAATTTTTCAAACAATAGAGACCTCTTCACTCTCTCCCCAGAGATTCTAAAATATCCGATATCTTCATGGGGTTACGGCCCCATTTAAGAACAACCACTGCAGTAAGCTGGGGTGGATTAAAAGGGTTGCATAGTAAGGCTCTGAAAGAGGTAGTAAGGGAGCGGGGGAGACAAAGAATATAGGAAGGATAGAATGACAAGGCAGCGGGGGTGGTAAAGAGGGAAGAGAAGGGCTGAGGGACAAGGAAGCCTCAACCACAGACAGCTAGGTCCTTCTGATTTGGGTGTGACTATCAGTATGGGTATGGTGCTAAAGACAATAGGGCAGGGTGCCTGGATGGCTCAGTGGGTTAAGCCACTGCCTTCAGCTCAGGTCATGGTCTCAGGGTCCTGGGATCGAATCCCGCATTGGGCTCTCTGCTCGGCAGGGAGCCTGCTTCCTCCCCCCCGCCGTCTCTCTCTGCCTGCTTCTCTGCCTACTTGTGATCTCTCTCTGTCAAATAAGTAAAGAAATAAAAATCTTTAAAAAAGGGACGCCTGGGTGGCTCAGTTGGTTAAGTGGCTGCCTTCGGCTCAGGTCATGATCCCAGCGTCCTGGGATCAAGTTCCACATCGGGCTCCTTGCTCGGTGGGGAGCCTGCTTCTCCCTCTGCCTCTGCCTGCCACTCTGTCTGACTGTGCTCGCTCACTCTCTCTGTCTGACAAATAAATAAATAAAATATTTTTTAAAAATCTTAAAAAAAAAGACAATAGGGCAAATATGTATTTGGTACATGGGATGATGATGATGATGATGATGATCATGATTACGTAGCTGGATATTGCTTATTTGTTTCTCCTAAATATTTTTCTTTTCCCTCCATTCAATCAGGTAGCCTAGTTGGTTCTGGATCACTGCTACAGGGGTATGTGGAAAGTAGAGAAAGACCATCAGACTTACTGGCTTTTGTCTTTGAAAGGCCTAAGAAGATTCCTGGAAGGCAGTTTGTGAGAAGATGCAGAATGATGTGGAAATAAAGGAGGGGGATAGTGATTCTCTTCAGATTAGAAAGGTTATTTCCCTGGGCTGGCAGAAAAGAGAGAAGTCTGTGGATTCTGGAACAGTTGGGATCCTTGCCTGGCTTCCTGGGAGGAGGTAAGATCCAGAGAAGTCTGGGACTGTTATCATTTCCAGTTTTTAGTTTATAAAAGAAAAAGATTTGGTGAAATTAATTAATTAGCATGATGACAAAAAAGCTATTAAGTGGGAGAACTGGAACTTGAACCCAATCAGTTAGGGATATCTACAAACACCTATCTTAAATATTGGTTGACTACAATTAGAGGGTGAGGGTAGAGTGAAAACTACAATTTTGGTCCAGTTGTGAAAAAGCGACTGCTTACCATTTATGTCTAGTTATCCTGCAAAATAATACCTGACTTGAGAACAAGACCGGCTTTCTTAAAAGTTTCTGGTCTAGGGATGACCTTATACCAGTCTCAGTATGCTAGAAGGTTTTCATCTCATCCTGGTTTGACCCCGGACTGTAAAATTTCCTATGGAATGAAATGGCTTTGGAGATTAGAGACAAGCTATTTATTTTTTAGTTTTGTTCCTTTTCATTATTCCATGTCACAAATTCAATCCTTATACCTAAGAAGCATTGTCCCACACTTGCCCAGAGTCACTCACCATCCAGCTTTTTCAGTTTGGGAACTCTCTTGGTGGCCTCTTCAATCCAGTTTCCATCAGCAGAATGTTTCTCTTCCAAGGGATTGCCTACAAACACCAGGTCTTCCAGGCATGGCAATTCTGCCAGCTTCACAAATTCAGCTACAAGTACAAGGAACACATTCCATATTAAAATGCCAAGTTCTCCTGTTACAATTTTTGGGGTTGAACTCTAGTATGTGTTTGTGACTGTTCAGAGCCCTCAGTTTGGGACAAATCGTTCAGAATGATTTGTTGGTTAAGATTTTGAAGAAAGTAAGGGAAATTATACCATATAAAGTCATTCTCTGAAGACATTATGGAAAAGGAAGGAAAAAGAAGACATACCTCTTCTATCTTTTTCCTAGTCTAAGGATGGGGTAAGAAAAGGAGATGAGGTTCAGAATCACCAAGACAGTAACAGGTCTTCTCTATGCTGTACTGCATCAGTGTGGGTTAAGTCAAACTGCTTTTGTCTCTACCCATCTCCTCATCTTCCAGTTCTTTTTTAAAAAAATATTTATTTATTTGAGGGGCGCTTGGGTGGCTCAGTGGGTTAAAGCCTCTGCCTTCAGCTCAGGTCATGATCCCAAGGTCCTGGGATCGAGCGCCACATCGGGCTCTCTGCTTGGCAGGGAGCCTGCTTCCCCCCCTCTCTCTCTGCCTGTCTCTCTGCCTACTTGTGATCTCTCTGTGTCAAATCCAAATAAATAAATAAATAAGTAAATAATTCAAAAAATTTAAAAAAAAGATTTATTTATTTGAGAGAAAGAGAGAGTGTGTGTGGGGGAGGGAGCAGAGGGAGAGGGAGACAGAAAATCTCAAGCAGTCTCTCATTTGAGCATGGAGCCTGATGTGGGGCTCAAACCCACGACCCCGAGATCATGACCTGAGCTGAAATCAAGAGTTGGAAGCTTAACCGACTGAGCCACCCAGGTGCCCCTCATCTTTGAATTATTTTTTTTTAAGATTTATTTATTATTTTATATATAGAGAGAGTGGGTGGAGGGGCAGAGGGAGAGAGAAACAGTCTTAAAGAGACTCCCTGCTGAGCATGGACCGTGCAGGGCTCGATCTCACAACCCTGAGATCATGACCTGAGCTGAAACCAAGACTCCAATGCTTAACTGACCAAGCCATCCAAGTACCCCTCATCTTTGAATTTTCAAGGCAATGCATTCACACATCTATGGAAGAACTATTACACAGTTTTATAATTATTAGCTTATAAACCACTCTTTCCTACTAAGTTGTGAATTTCTTGAAGGCAGAGGCAGTGTCCTATTCAACTATGTATCTCAAGAGCCTGACACAGTTCATAACACTGAACAGGGCTTTAGTAAATGCTGAATGAATAATACACTATAAGAAAACGAAGTCATATAGATGGCACATACATCTTCAAACCAAGAATTATTAAATTTAAACTGACTCTGTTCAAAAGTCAAACAGGAAAGAAAGATTTTATTTAAGATTATTGCAAGACGCCTAAGTGGCTCAGTTGGTTAGGTGGCTGCCTTTAGCTCATCATGATCGCAGAGTCCTAGGATCGAGTCCTGCATCAGGTTCCCTGCTCAGTGGAGAGCCTGCTGCTCCCTCTGCTTGTGCTCTCTCTCTCTCTCTGTGTCAAATAAATAAATAAAATCTTTAAAAAATTTTTTTAGAAAAACCTGATTCCATTCAGCTTTTGGACAATAATTTAATTTTTTTCCATGATGAATAGGACCAGGATCTATTCAATTATAATCACTTTAAGTAAATATTTAAATGTAAATTTCACGCATTCAACTGAAAGATTGGAACTCCTATAGCTATTCCCCTGTGTGCATATAAAGAAATGTCCCCATTTTGCATCTTGTTCTCTATTTGGGCGATTTTCCATAAATAGAAGGTAGAAGGTTAGTGAAGAGCCAGCTTCAGCTTACCCCAGTCTTTCACGAGGTTATTAGACATGTAGAGAATCTTCAATTTCTTCATTACATGGATCCCTTTCAACTTCTCAATAAAATTGTAGGAGATCCATAGTTCTTCTAATGTGTCCCCTACTGCTTCCTGAAAAAGAAAGCAATTTGGTTTACAAGCTTATTTTTATTTTTTATTTTTTATTTTTTTAAAGATTTTATTTATTTATTTGACAGACAGAGATCACAAATAGGCAGAGAGGCAGGCAGAGAGAGAGGGGGGAAGCAGGCTCCCCGCTGAGCAGAGAGCCCGATGCGGGGCTCGATCCCAGGACCCCGGGATCATGACCTGAGCTGAAGGCAGAGGCCCTAAACCACTGAGCCACCCAGGCACCCCTACAAGCTTATTTTTAAACTTTAAGCTTTTTAAAAAAACTTTTCCTCTGTCCCCTTTCTTATAAAGACAATGGCCTTCAGAGAGAACTGAAACACACCTGGCCACTGGCAGGAAAAGCTAAAGGCTATGTGGGAGTTTTTCTCTCATTAAAAAGGCAAGTACAACATTTTCTTCCTCTCTTCAAACTGATCTAAGAATAGCTACTGAAATATCAAAAGGGGAAATAGCAGCACTATTTTGTCACTTTTACTGAACTGCATAGATTTCAAATTATTTCTCTGTACATTTTATTATTTGATCCTTATAACATTTAAGATAGGCAAAGCAGGTTACTTGATTTCTATTATAGAGAGCTTAAAGGCATTTTTTAAGATCACAATGCTATCGAATAATAAAGCTAGGTCTAAATTTCAGGTTTTTTTGTTTCAGTATTTACTACAGAAACTTTCAAACACAAGAAGTTGAAAGAATCTTTCAGCAAGTATCTACACATCTACGACCCAGACTCTACCATTAACATTCTACTATCTCTTTCCTATCACATATCTGTCCATCTATCCATCCACTATTTATCCATCAATTCCTCTTTATTTATTTATATAAAGTAAACAAAATTTATTTTGTTATTTTTCCTCTATTTTGATGTATAAAATTCAGCTGAAAACCCACAGTCTTTCCATTATGGTATAAAGATCATACTGGCTCTTAAATGCTAGATATAATCAATGGTGGTACAAAGACTCTTCCTTCTTTTATAGATACAAGACAAATATAATGATTATTTCTCTTTATAAAAAAGAAATGAGGGGCACCTGGGTGGCTCAGGCAGTTAAGTGCTTGACTCTTGATTTCGGCTCAGGTCATGATCTCAGGGTTCTGAGATCAAGTCACATATCAGGTTCCATGTTGGGCATGAAGTCTGCTTGGAACTCTCTCTCTCCCTCTCTCCCTGCCTGTTCCCCCACTAAAAAAAGTGCTAGGCAGGATCAATTATATGCTCAATTCCCTCTTATCCCGAAAGAATTTACCTACAATTACGTGGTAACATCTAGACTGTGGGGCCTAGGTCTATGTAATTTTCCCTTCAAAGACCCCAAAGAAAATAAGTGTACCCTGGATAAATATCCTTAATGCATTTTCCATACTGGTGGGAGCAGGGGAAAGCCAAGAAGGGAGTGGCCTGAATTAGTCTGTGTGTCATCCCAACTCCCATAATTCATCATAGTTTCAACTTTGAACTTTTCAACTTCATTCATATATCAGAACTTTGTGATTTAACCAAACCCCCTCATCTCGTAGTTTTCTGGTATCTTCTCCCAAAGGACCCAATATAGCCTATCTTTCAGAAGAGGGCTATCAGTCTTCAAATAACTGAAAATGTATTGCGTACATTTTCATCTCACTGCATCTCCACTCATCTCATGTCTCCAATTTAGAAAGTGTGAGGTAGCAGGAAAAAACACTGACTAAATACGGATTAGAAGATTTAGGCTCAATTCTGGGTTCTGCTGCTTAGTTAGTTTTGTTTTACGTGTGCAAGTGAGGACTCTCAGTCAATTTCACATAGCCAACTGGATCAGTTCTCCAAGAGCCAATTTGTTGAATTTACTCTTTCACTGATCTGCTGAAAAACTGTTCAACTACTTATAAATTACAGCAATTCATTTTAGATCGGGTAGAACTTTCTTTAGCTAGGATAACTTTTGAAGATGTCTGTAATGTTTTATTCATCCAAGTACTAATTAAGTTTTAGTTTAGTTTTCAGCCATTTGGATGTAGCTGTTTTACCACTGCCGAATTGCAGTGCACTTGGGGACTTTTCTTTGCTTGGCAATATGAGTTTGTGGAATGAGAGTTTCTTATGTATACTGACTTACAAATGTATAGATTTGGGATGCCCAGAGCATAGTTCTTTCAAATCATTTTCAATCTATTCCACTGTCTATTGTGCATCCGTAAATGGAAGGATTTTGCTAACCAGCTCAATTAGATTACTGTTTTTATGTGTTCTAATCATTTGAGAAGTGATTAGTGTCTAAATTATGAAACTGACATTCTACAAAGATGGACTGACAAAAACACAGCTGAGATGAAACAGCTGTATTTTAAGACTAAATAAAACCTTAAAGAAAAATTTTCAAGGTGTTGAAACACAATTTTCTATATACTTTTAAGTAGGTAATAATGATAAGATTTTAGGGAAGCAATCTGGTGACTATGAACCAGCAAACCTGGCTAAACTGGTGTAGATCAGTTCAGTGACATCTGTCATTAAATGCACTGGCTCTTTGGAGAACTGGACATTGAGTAAACAGGTACTTAGCAAACTGGTCTGCTTCTGCATGTGAACAAATAATTTCTCCTCCTAGTTTCTTACTCTGTAAAATAAGGAGGTTGGCATATTGAGATACCACTTCACACTCATCAGGATGGCTACTATCAGGCAAATGGAAAATAACAAGTGTTGGCAAGTACAGGAAGAAATTGGAACCTTTGTGCAATAGTGGTGGGAATGTAAAATGGTACAGCTACTATACTACAGAACAGTTTGGTGGTTCTTCCAAAAATTAAAAATATGTGATCTAGAATTCCCATTCCTTTTTTTAGAAGATTTTATTTATTTATTTGCTAGAAAGAGAGAGAGAGAGAGAGAGAGCACAAGCAGGGGGAGTGGTGGGCAGGGGGAGAAGCAGGCTTCCCGCTAAGCAAGGACCCTGATGTAGGACTCGATCCCAGGACCCTGGGATTATGACCTGAGCCGAAGGCAGATGCTTAACCAGCTAAGCCACCCAGGCATCCTGGCATTCCCATTTCTGAGCATAAACCCAAAAGAACTGGAAGCAGAGTTTTGAAGAGATATTTGGATACCCATGTTCACAGCAGCATTATTTATAATAGTCAAAGGGTGGAAACAACTCAAGTATCCATCGATGGATGAATGGATAAACAAAAAAAATATTGTATATACATACAAAAGAATATTATTCATCCCTAAAATGGAAAGAAATTCTGATACATGCTACACATAAATAGCATATTATGCTAAGTGAAATAAGCCAGTCACATGAAGACAAGTACTGTATGATTCCATTTACATGAGGTACATATAGTAGTCACATTCACACAGACAGAAAGTAGAATGGGGTTTTAGAGCTGAGGGGAGGGGACAGGGAAGTTATTGTTCAGTGGGTACAGAAATGCAGTTTTACCAGCTGGAAAGAGTTCTGGAGATGGATAGCATTGATGGTTGTACAATAATACAAATATACTTAATACCATTGAGTGTACTCTTAAAAATGGTTACCATGGTAAATTTTATGTTATGTGTATTTTGCAACAATTTTTAAAAAAGGAAAGGAAATGAGGTTTGGACAAGAAGTTCTCTTAGATCCCTTTCAGCTATTAAAGTTTATGATTCTTTGAGGTCAACAAAGTATGAAATTACAAGTATTGAAAACAAACAAACAAAAATAAGTGTCTTCCATAAATAGTATTACACTGGAAGTTGTAGGAATGGGAAGGGCTTAGTGAAGTGCTATAAAAACCTCTATTTTGGACCACACATAATGATGATTATGATTTTTAGTGTTTGCTTTTGATATAAAGTAATGAATTCAGATAACAATTTTGCTTAGAAGTCTTTAAGAAGATCTGATTCATAAACAGTTAAGAACTGTTTGTAGGCAATTGATTATAAGTATACAAAAAATAGCTTTTATATTATAAGCAGGAAGTGATTAGAGAGAAATTACCTCATTTATTATAGCAACAAAAACTATAAATTATCTAGGAATACATTTTTTAAAAGATTTAATTTATTTATTTGACAGAGAGAGACCGGGAGAGAGGGAACACAAGCAGGGGGAGTGGGAGAGGGAAAAGCAGGCTTCCTGCCAAGCAGGGAGCCCAACGCGGGGCTCAATCCCAGGACCCTGATATCAGGACCTGAGCTGAAGGCAGATCCTTAACGACTGAGCCACCCAGGCGCCCCAGGAATACACCTTTGTAAGAAGTGTACAGGCCTTACAGGAACTAAAACTAAAATTCTACTGAAAGACATAAAAGAGTCTGAATAAATCTGCCTGTAAGGGAAGTCTCATTATTATAAAGATATCAATTTTCTCCAAATCAATCTATAAATTCAATGTAGTTCTAAGACTTCCAATGGGAATTTATTTTTGTGAACTTGATAAACTGATTTTCAAGTTTCTCTTGGACAGTAAATATTTAAGAAAAGACAACAAGCATTTTGAACAAAGAAAGAGGACCTATCCAAACAGATATCAAAATATATTATAAAGCTAAAGAAAACTAAACCAGCATATTAGAGCTGGAGTATGTAAATAAAACAACAAATAGAAAGTTGGCCATCCAGGAACCCACCCATGCATACATAGAGTTTGGTAGGTGGCATTTACAGTGGGAAAAAGAGATTTTTCAATATATGGCTAACCATTTAAAGGAAAAAAAATAAGGTTTGATACCTGCCTAATGAAATATATAAAAATAAATTCCAGATGGACTAAATATATAAACTATAAAATTTTACACTTAAAAAAACTATAGAAGTGCTAGAAGAAAATGTGACTATTTTTATAATCTAGAAGACCTTCTATATAAGATACAAAGCATAGAAGTCATAAAATTTGATGAATAAATTTGACAAATTTTAAAATTCCACTTGGTCACTACAAATAAAGTAAAAAGACAAGGGACAAACTAAGAGAAAATACATTTAATAATTCTGAAAACTGGGGTTCTTGGCTGGCTCAGTCATAGAAGCATGTGGCTCTTGATCTCAGAATGTGAGTTTGAGCCCCATGTTGGGTGTAGTGATTACTTAAAAATAAAATCTTAAAAAAAAATCTCAAAACTGTTTGCATTAAATTGAAATGTGGAATCTGCAATCAGATTGCCTAGATTTGACTATCTTGGCCAAGTCCTCCACCCCATCCACCTTCGTCCTCCTACCCTGTGCCACTCTTCCATCATTTTCTTTATTGTTTATCTATTCATCCATAGAGGTACACTTGGGTTGCTTCCATCTTTTGGCTATTGTGAATAGTGCTGCTATAAACATGGGTAAACAAATATTTGCTTATATTTTGGGGGGGAATCATTAGTTTGTTTTTTGAGTAAAGAGTAACATACAGGGACGCCTGGGTGGCTCAGTTGGTTAAGCAGCTGCCTTCGGCTCAGGTCATGATCCCAGCGTCCTGGGATCAAGTCCTGCATCAGGCTCCTTGCTCGGCAGGGAGCCTGCTTCTCTCTCTGCCTCTGCCTGCCACTCTGTCTGCCTGTGCTTGCTTTCTCTCCCTCTCTCTCTGACAAATAAATAAATTTTAAAAAAATTAAAAAAAAAGAGTAACATACAAAATAACAACAAACCAAAACAAACAAACAAAAAACCCCAAACACTACAAAAAAAGCATAAAAAGAAAAGTGTTTCACATCTCACACCTCTTCCTTTCTGCAGAGGTAACAGCTATCACCAGAAATATTATATATAGATATATCTATATATAGATCTATATATAGATAGATATATCTATCTATCTATCTATCTATACACATTGCTTTTTTTTCCCTTGACAATATACCTTGAAAATTATTCTACCCACCATGTATAGGTTAAGTCCTTCCTCATTTTCCCCTTGATATGTTATTTATTTATTTGTTTGTTTGTTTGTTTAATGTAGCTAGTCTACAACTGACAGACACCTAGACTGTTGCAGCTTTTTATACAAGCTATGTTGCAAATAATATATTTGGTCTAACATCTTTGCTCATATACATGAGCATGAAAAACTCTTAGATGTGGAATAGCTGGGAAAAAGTAAATACATACTGGGTGCCTGGGTGGCTCAGTGAGTTAAGCCTCTGCCTTTGGCTCAGGTCATGATCTCAGGATCCTGGGATCGAGTCCCAAATCGGGCTCTCTGCTCCGCAGGAAGCCTGCTTCCCTCTCTCTCTCTGCCTGCCTCTCTGCCTACTTGTGATCTCGCTCTATCAAATAAATAAATAAATCTTAAAAAAAAACATACTGAAGACTGTAATAGCTACTACAAACTGTTGGTCTCAGCAACAGTGTTTTGTTTTGTTTTAAAGATTTTATTTATTTATTTGTCAGAGAAAGAGAAAGAAAGAGAGAGAGAGAGCACAAGTAGGGAGAGCAGCAGGCAGCGTGAGCAGCAGACTCCTGGCTGATCAGGGAACCCAATGCAGGACTCCATCCCAAGACCCTGAGATCATGACCTGAGCTGAAGGCAGATATTTAACCCACTGAACCACTCAGGCGGCCCTCAGCAATAGTGTTTAAGAGTGTCTGCTCACTACACTTGGGCACTTCACATAACTACCTGACCGAGTGTCTTTATTTTGAAATGAGGATTTTTTTTTAAATCTTAAAATGAGGACATTATCTACCTGTGAATTTCAAAGGAGATAATGCATATAGTCTGTTACATAAATAATAAATGTTAACAACAATAATAGTAATAATATTCTCAACAATGGATATTAGAAATATTGAGAGTGCTTAGAATTCAATAAGAAAAAATAAAGCCAATAGAAAACTGGGTAAAAACTATATTTGGTCAATTTCCAAAAGAGGAAACATACATAACAAAGATATAGGAGGACATTCAAAGTCAGAACTAGAGAAAACAGATTAAAACAACACAGTAGGGGTGCCTGGGTGGCTCAGTGGGTTAAAGCCTCTGCCTTTGGCTCAGGTCATCATCCCAGGGTCCTAGGATCAAGCCCCGCATCGGGCTCTCTGCTCAGCTGGGAGTCTGCTTCCTCCTCTCTCTCTGTCTGCCTCTCTGCCTACCTGTGATCTCTGTCTGTCAAATAAATAAATAAAAAGTCTTAAAAAAAAAAAAACCAAAACTCGGGTAATTAAAAATAAATAAATAAATAAATAAAAACAACACAGTAGTCCGGGGCGCGTGGGTGGCTCAGTGGGTTAAGCCTCTGCCTTTTGCTCAGGTCATGATCCCAGGGTCCTGGGATCGAGGTCCTGGGATCGAGCCTTGAGCCCTGAATTGGGCTCTCTGCTCAGTAGGGAGCCTGCTTCCCCCTCTCCTCTGCCTGCTGCTCTGCCTACTTGTGATCTCTGTCTGTCAAATAAATAAATAAAATCTTTGAAAAAAAACACCACCACAGTACTCCATTTTTGACTATCATATTTTATCATATTAAAAATAGGGATAATACTCATGGATATGAGGGTGGAGGAGATAATCCTCACCCATATACCATTGATGGAAGTAGAAACTGGCACTAGCATTGTAAGAGCAATTTGAGGTACCTACCAAAAATTTAAATGCGCACAAATATTCTGAGCATTTCTACTTATAGCAATCTAGCCTATATAAACATCCAAATAACTGTTGAAGGATATATGTGTGAAGATGTTCACAGCAGCATGATTTGTAATAGCAAAAAGAAAATAGATACCCCTTCCTCAAACAAATAATATGAACACTTAGCAGTATAAGGAATAAATGCATTGTTACTTTCTGAAACTGTAAAACTATAAAGCTATTTAAAAATAATGCATTGGGGACTCGGTTAAGTATCTGCCTTGGGCTCAGGTCTTGATCCCAGGGTCTGCTTCTCCCTCTGCCTCCACCCCCCAACTTGTGTGAGATCTCTATCTGTCTCTCAAATAAATAAATACAATCCTTAAAGAAAATGATAATGCACTGGGGTGCCTGGGTGGCTCAGTCGGTTAAGCATCCCACTCTTGATTTGGGCTCAGGTCATGATCTCAAGGCTATAAGATCGAGCACCACATTGGGCTCCTGGCTCATCAAGGAGTCTGTTTCTTTCCCTCTTCTCTCCCTCCGCCCCTCCTCCAGCACACGCTCTCTCGCAAATAAATAAAATAAACCTTTAAAAAATTACATTAAATCTTCATGTTTTGACATGAAAGGATATCCCTGATATACTGATGAATGAAAAAGCAGAAAAAATATGGCCTGTATATTATCAGTACATATATAACACACACACACACACACACATCTATAGGTATAAAGAGGAAAGACTTTCAAAGTGTATTTCATGTATTTATGAAATGCTTGATTTGTTTTTTATAATTAATGTATATTACTCTTAGAATTAAAAAGATAACATAATAGTTTCTGTAAGTGGGAACATACTGAGTCACTCAGTAAATGTTTACACAGTGCCTACTACACGTATCCAGCACTAACATAGATGCGATGAACAAAACTGATGTACTCATTAGGAGAGAGAGAGAGAGAGAGAGAGTGTGTGTGTGTGTGTGTGTGTGTGAGACATGACAGAGAACAAACAAATGAAAATTTCAGATAATAACAAGGAAGATGAAGAAAACTAAGTGGTGAGAGTTACTGCCTAGAGGGCAACTTTAGATATATGGCAGCTGGGACACTTCTGTGGAGGAGACATCCAGGCTGAAGTGTGAAGGCCAGTAATAAATCCAAAGTAACAG